>VZRF01007612.1:966484-1114643 GCA_013396875.1 Vireo altiloquus
AGGGATGGAGCACCTCTCCTATGAAGATAGGCTGAGAGAGAGTGTTGCAGTTAAGCCTGGAGAAGAGAAGGCTCTGGGGAGACCTTCTAGCAACCTTCCAGTACCTAAAAGGGGTTTATAAAAACAGGGGGAGAGTGAGTTTTACAGGGGCAGATTGTGATATGACAAGGGGTGATGGTCTTAAAGTAAATAAGGAGAGATTTAGACTAGATGTTAGGAAAAAATTCTTTACTGTGAGGGTGGTGAGGCACTGGAACAGGCTGCCCAGAGACATTGTGGATGCCCCAACCCTGGAAGTATTTATGGCCAGGATGGATAGGGCTCTGAGCAACATGGTCTAATGGAAGATGCCCTTTTCCAGGTAGCAGGGTGAGAACTAGATGATCTTTCAATCTCTTCCAACCCAAGTTATCCTGAAATTCAATGATTCTATCAACTTCGCTGAGAATCATCTTTTCAGTCACTTTCCTGATACCTGAGCTAGCAACACTTTATTTAACTTGCACTGCAGTAAGTGTACTCTTCCTCACAGTGTGTTGCCATGATGATGCTCTTGGGATATAAAAAGAAGATAGTAAAAAAAGAGTAATAGATAGCTAAAAATATTTTGATGCAGAGTGAAAGAAAGCTGAAAATAAAAGGGAAAAAGCCACATTAAAATATCAGCTTTTGTGACACCTCTGTATAACAAAAGGACTTTCTTTTTTTCTACTGAGAACTGTGGGCCAGACATATCCCTAATAAAAAAGGACAGCTGGAAGAAATGCTGAGTGTTCTTGTGAGGTCTCACGGACTTTGAAGACTTAATTTACTATCTTAATACATCCAAATGAATTGAAAATTTTATGAATTATACTTTTTTTTTCACAGACAGATAATTTTTAATTTTTACAATAAAAAATAGGGGGGGATGTTTATTGTTAGGAATCTCAATTCATCTTTAATGGTTTTGCAAAAAAAAAAGAGCTTTGAATTAATTAAAAAAAAAGATAGGTATTATTAGAAAGGAAAGGAGACAGAAAAAGAAACTGAACCTTTTTAAAAATATCTTGGAAATGATAGATGTTCAGAGTGTGTTTAAACAATTACCAATGTGAAATGAATTTAACACAGGTTGTGTCTTGCAGTGCTTAGTTACTAAGTTAAGCCAATAAAGTTATTGAGATTTGGAAATGAAAATGAGAGTTTGTCTTCATTTTCTCAAGACGTCCTTCACTTGTAACTCAAGTTTTATTTATATGTATTGAAATTTTTATAAACTAATTTCCTACACCATTTATAATCTTCTCTTTTGAGATTTAACATGTGAAGTGAATTATAAAATGTCACATTTTACTGCTACATCTTGAGCCAATGTTGTGAAGGAATTGAATAATGTTGTATTCAATGTTAAGTCTACTGCAGTTTCTGTCCTTGCTACATTACCTGTGACAGAACAAGGATGTTGCCAGCAAAGCAAACCAGTGTGTGAAACCAGTGAGGCTGAATGGCCAACAATCAGCCCATCACTTCCTAATTAATTTTATTTTCTGTTTTCTTAAATATTCATGCTTTCTTTATTTTTAGAGAAAATATTATGTTAAAACTCAGCTCTGTGATATTATTGGGCAAATAAATATATTTCATTGTTGTAATGTAATTGAGCCTGACTGGATTCAAGGTGCCCAGCAAAGCTACTCTGTCATTCTTCTTCCTCAACTGGATAGGGAAGAGGAAATAAAATAAAACTAAAAGTTCATGGGTTGAGATAAGGACAGGGAGATCAGTCACCAGTTACTATCTTGTGCTAAACAGATTAGGGAAATTAATTAGGGAAAATTAATTTATCACATGCCAAATTGGACCAGAATGATGAGAAGTGAAACCAGATTTTAAAACACGTTCTCCCCAGTCCCTCCCTTCTTCCTGGGCTGAACTTCAGTCTCAATTTTCTTTACTTTCTCCCCTCAAGCAGCGCTAAGGGACAGGGAATGAAGGGGGCTGGGGTTAGTTTCTGAAACATCCTGTTTCTGTCACTTCTTCCTCCTCAGGGAGAGGAGCCCTCACACTCTCTCTCTGCTCATATATGGGGTCTTTACCACTGGAGTCCCCCATGAACTTTACCAATGTGAATCCTTCCCCAAGCTATAGTTCTTCTTGAACTGCTCTAACATGAGTCCCTTTCACAGGGAGCAGTTTTTTGAGTGTTTACTTTCTTGCAAACTGCTTGAGGTTTCTGGAAGTACTTCTGATGTGTTGGCCTCTGCATGAGGGTTCTCCTCGTTAAAGGGAATTGGAGGATGGTGAGCTTCAAGACCCAGGGATATTCTCCTTCTTGGTCTGCTAGAGCATGGCTGTGATCTCCTGCTGCCAGGTCCAGCCAATGGCAAGACTGAGCATGTATTCCTAGGGTTACACACACACACACATCAACAAAACACAAGAACAATGCCTTTACAGGTATCACACACAAAATCAGCACTAACTTAAACACAAACTACACAAATGACCTGAACCTGTTCTTGCCCTTTTCTTGTACTTGTCCTTTTCAGTACAAAAAACAAGAGAAAAAGCAGCTAACAAGTAACAAAGGAACAAAGCAGGGAACCCTAGGAAATAGATGGTGTGAAAAATAAAGGAACAAAGGAAGAGCTATAGCAGAATATAGCAGAGGCAGAAGCAGAATTAAAGGAGAAACATCACACCAGCAGAAGTCTGAGAAGACAGATTATACTAAAACCAGAAAATTTCCTTAAACAAGCACCATGTTGTACCCTCAGCTAGACAACCTATTCAGTTATTGAGACTCTAAAAATGGCCATCCAATTGGCTCCTTTAAAGTCAGTGATTGCATATCTGCATCTGCATATCAGTGGTCAAATCAGCAAGAATGACTTGAAATTCTGTGATTTGGTTTTCAGAAATACATCCCTCTGTGAATCTATTTATTTTTCCTTTCTGAAACCATTTCTCCTCTATAAATAATTTTTCTATTTTCAAGAGGCTTCATCCTTACTTTTTGTTTTACCATGTGTCAGGATTATATCTTCATCAGAGATCACTGTCTGGGAAACTAATAAAAAAAAAGAATTGTACAGCATGATGCTAGTTGTAGGTGGCCCACTTCCAAGAGCACCATAAGCTTTAGCAGATGTTGGCCAGACTGTGCTAAATATGTGTAGGCAACTTTAGGAATCTCAGAACTCTTCAGTCAATGATCCTACACTGCTGCTTTCAGATTTTTTTTTTTTTTTTAACAAATTAGCACTCAGAATCATGTGAATAGCAGAGAAAATATGCAAATAAGCAGGAACTCAAAGTCATTGTGCACAATGGTACAAAGTGTCAGAAAGCAGATAGGACCGGCTGCTCCCTAATGGATGGGAAGTCAAGTGAAATAACATGCCAGCAGGGCAGGAGTCTTGACATCCAGAGCATTGTCCTAAAGTACCCAGCCAGGGGGAGCAAAGCAGGACCATGTTCAGAGACAGAAATAAACAGATCTTTACAATATCTCCTTAGGCTCTCATCCTCTTTGTACTGTAAATCTCAGGTTTTGACATTCTTGTATTCTAAACCCAGAGGTGCTAAACATCCTTGTTTGCGTTACTAGCACAGCTCCTTGTCTCTGTCATGATGTCAGTAACCTGTGCACCACTGCAGAGCATGAAACTGTGCTAGAAGGGGCACCTACCTATCTGCTAATAAAATAGTTTGAAAAGTACCTGCAGTGGAATATTACAGACTTCTTAATGAAGCTGACAGAAAAAAAAAAAAAATCTACAAATCAATAGAAAAGATATCAGCTTTCAAATAACGCTTAAATTTCCCCATTCCCTCCAAAAACACAAACAAAATGGCAAAACCCATCTCCAACACCAAAACCAAATCTCAGTTAACTTTATATTTAGTTTTGTTATACCATATTGAATGCAAAATCTATGTTACAATTCCTGTGTGGAGACTTCTATAAGAATATACACTGCTAGAATGCTGCTACATGAATGAAGAGGGATACTCCCCAACTAGTGATTTTCAAAGATATTAAAGGGGTTTTTTTCTTGATCAACCACTCAAAATAGCAACTCAGAATCAATTGCAATAAATAATTTTTCCATATTCTGTCTCCATTTCTGTCTCCTTACAGAACCCTTTCCTTAACTATTAATACATAATGACTGTAGCAGTATTTTAGTATTTGAAAATATTTTACTGTTACAAGAAGTGTTATTTAGGAAAATACTTTTAGTTGTAAAGAATCATGACTAATTGGGTAACAAATCAGAGGAGACATTAGAAAGACTTTAGCATCTAAATACCAAGAAATAACAGGATATAAAATTATCTTTTTAATCCTTTAAAAACCCCTCTAATTCATTGTCTCCTGTGTATAATTTGTAGCACTGGATCCTAGATTATCTATGCATAATTAAAAAAATTAACACCCAAAAGTGCTCATCAAATGTTTTAATTGTTCATTAAGTATTAGCTAACCAAAGGATCAAGTAACACTTAAAATTATAGCTTGAATCAAATGTGCAAATCTAAGAAATTACTTCTTAGATTTATTTATTTCCTCCAGTGAACTCATTTCTTTACTGTTTTTAATTAAAGCCTCTGATAATTTGGATTACCTTATCTTTGGTTTCTAGAAGGGGCCTGTCTAAAGCTTAGATAGTCAGAAGATAGCTTTTACTTAGGGCAGAGAAACAGACACCTCCAGCAGAAGATTCTTCTTGCTGTAATCCAACACACATAAACATCTTAGAGGCATTTCTCTTCTGACTGCAAAGGGAGACTATGTGGATGACTTAGAATCACACACATAATTTTCCAATTTCTGAACCTAAGGAGACAGACCAAAAAAAAGTACTCTCTTAGAAGTACAAAAAATATACAGTTGTATATGTGTGTATTTGCAGGACTGTCAGAGTCCCAAAGTTTCACTTGCTTGTAACTAGAAGCATTTTTAAGAGGAAACCAAAGCATTGGCTGGAAATGCATGAGGACATGTTTTTGCTGGAACAGCCTTCCAGTAAATTTAACAGAGAGCTTGTTAAGGACATGTATCTTTTTAGGAGAGGTGAAGAAACGTATCATTACTATTCATTTTAATAGCAGGCTGAAACTATTGCTTGAGAGATTATTCCAGGCCCATTTCCTACAATTTCAGTGAGCTGCTCCGGCATTTTAAGCTGTATTTTCAATTACATCAAGAATAACTTAAGTTTAGAACGGCTGAGCAGTAGGCAGCTCAATCATGCAAAAAACCTTTCCTTATTACCTCACTTTTCACCAACAGTCCTACGGTATGCTACATAGAAAATAATTATGGGCTGGTTTCCACAGTAAAACTTCTTTAGGGAAACGTGTTCTTTCATGTCTGTGATTAGCAATCTCATGCAAATTGTAAGTGACCTGATTAAAATTTCTGCATCTCTGTGAAGAGTTTCCAAGCTTCTAACTTGCTGTGAAATATGTTGAAATTTTCTTAGACAATAATGGCTGGAACTTTTTAAAAACTGTGCTTAAGCTCCTGCATTGAGAGATATTTCCATAAGATATGCTTGATCAAATCAGTTAACATACTTGTATTTCTAATTAAAGCATGGAACAGGAACAATGAAAGCAAGACATCAATTATTTTTTATATATGGTGGTGTTTCTGCCTATTTGTAATAAAAAATAATAATAAAGCTCAATAAATTATGAGCTTTGCTCACAAATAATATGATGTTATTGTCACAGCAAGTGATTTAATTACGCCTTTTTAAACATTAATAGGAACCTTGGACAAAGAATTTGGTACTAAATGCTGCTAAGTATTGAGTAAAATGCCAAACTTGCCTTTCACCTTTTTCTTTTTTTTATATCCATTTCAGGAAACAGAAATTGATTTATTTTACCTGAAAAAAAGATTGAAGGTCAAAATTAAGCAGTTTTCAGGGGGAGTTTTAATTAGATAAGGTTAAAGCCCCACAGAGCTTCTCTGTCTTCTGTCTTTAATTCCCACTCTGAGAAAACCTTCCAAACTCCCCCTGCTACTTTATTCAGATGTAATCAGCATCCTTCAATGAAACTCACATTTAAAGAGAATTCATTATAGTAGATGACTTATTTAAATAGGTGGAAAATTAATGCCTCTGAGCAGAGAATTGCATGTTCTAAAATGAAGGTAAGGTCTTAGAGGTAAGCTGTGTCAACACTTACCACCACTGAACTGAATTTATATGTCTATATAGGTATATCTCTATAAAAAGATACATATGCACCCATAAAAAGAAAACTTATGTTCTAATATGTTTTGCAAACATATTAGAAGTGTCCCTTGAATATTCGAATGTAAATGAATATTACTTTATTTTACTACCTTTTCTTTTCCAGATGAGTATTATATATAATAAACCCAAGGACATCTAAATTGCCTATGCTCATGAAGTGAGTCTAAAACAGATATGAAACAAAAGAAACTGGGTTCCTTAACTCATATGCTCCTTCTGTACTTAATAGGATAAAAGAAAGCTGATTTTCAATCACTTTATACCTGATGTAGTCATGCCCCATGCACTGTATCTGCAAAGCTTTGATAAAATTTTTGAATTGATGGCACTCTAAAATGTATCTTCACTCACCCAGATCACTATAACACTGACAAAAAATATAGGATACCTTAGATAAAAATACTAAAACATAATTTCAAACCTTATTGATGAAATACATTTACATTCAAAGCTACAGGACAGTGGAAAATCGTATCATCCTGCTTGTAAAAGGGATATCAGTATTGCAATATATTAAATGAGGCAGTGTCTGTGGGAAAATATATACTTCTTCACTAGACTAGATGTGTATTCAGAGCAACTGAGACAGTTTCAGGCATGCAAATAAATTTTTAGGGTTGAAATAGAGGAGCAGTACATTTGAAATGACGTGCAAGCTGAGAACAATTTGTTTTCAGTTTAGTGTAAAAGTATGGTAATCATTGAGATAGTTTGATGGAAGAGCTCATTCGTAGCCATGCAAGGGAAAAAAAAGTGTTCCAATTGAAACAACGAGGATATCATCTCTCATAAAAGATTATCTAATTAATAGCAGATGTTGGCACCAGGGGCTTGCGCAGTATACTGCATGATACAAACCCATGCCACTGAGATTACATTTACCAGTTTGGCTAATAAATATAGCTTCTTCTCTGCTTTTGGCCCTCTTGAACATACAGTAACCACAGCCAAATACTGAGTGAATTCTTAGTGAGAAAAAAATCTTAAATATATGATTGCATGCTAGAGAACTTACTGGGGGTTTTTTAGACTTAATTATGTGGGCTAAACGATTATTACTTCACTGTATACAGAGTATTCTATGGAGTAGAATGGTAATTCCGTACTATGCATTTCCTCAAGTATAAGATAACTATTTTCCTGAACAGAGTGCTTTCCAGAACTGAATTGTCTCCTCAACTCCAAGACTACACTGGTGACAAAAAAAGTAAGAGGTAAATGGAGATGATTCTGGGACTATGTGATAAAGGAACCATACTAAAGTTTATATTACCTACGAATAATTAATTTCAGCATGTCCTGTCCTTTATCAGTTGTTTCACATTTGATCTTAGAGAATCTTACTAGTACAACTGTAAGACTCTATAGAGAATCTGAACAATTTTTTCTCTTACATTTAATTTTACTGAAGATTCTCTACCTTTAAAAAACTAATCTGAGCAAAGAATTCTAAAATATAAATATAATTTTTAATGTGAATGCATGATGATAGTAATATTAGCTCCAGTTTCTGATGCCTGTAATTCATGCTGTGTGGTAGCATCCATATTCAAATGTGAAAGGCAGTGCAATCAATAAAGCTTATACAGACTTCGCACACCTGTGCAGAGAAAATTTGGAAGTGTAAGCTTATGTTGAAAGGGTTTGTCTGCTCCTCTGAGGGCATCTGATCAAAGGAGCCACAAACCAGGACATGCAGAGACAAACCAGCCTGACACATGATAAAGGAGGTCGCATTAAGAACAAGCCTGGAGGTCATGTTAAGAACAAACCTGGCCAGTGGCATGAATTGGTAAGAGTATGTGGGATGTGAAAATGTTTTTTTTAAAAGGGAGGATGTGGAAATAGAAGGAGACAAACAATCAGAAACAAACCCGGCCAGTCACACTAATCAATGGGCTATCAAGGATCTGCAGACAAACTAGCACTTTGCAACTGAAAAGAATCCAAATCCAGAGGCCCTACGTGATGGGGGGAGTCAGTGGGACTCACTGGCCAAATGGTGAGGCAATCTGTGGGGGAAGGTGGAGCAGGAAGGAACAGAAAAGGGTAGTTAGAAAAGAGTATAAAAGAGGCCAGCTTTGTGTAAAAACCTGCCAGTGGGTATGTTCTTTTGGCTGAGCCCTGCACCTGATTGATGAATTCTGTCCTGTCTTCTTATATCTTACTATGCCTTACCTTAACTCCCTCTCTGTGTAATCTCACTCTCTGTGCCATGTGTGTGCCTGCAAGAACTCAACACCATCTGCACATGAGGGCTGTGTGTGAGTGAAATGTGCTGCCAAACACTGGAGCAAGACTTCGGCCAAGGGCTCCCCTGGGCTATGGCGTCAGCTTCCAGAGCCAGCGGGGTCTCCATGTCAGCAGCCGGAGTGAGTGGCAGTCTTTAGACCCCAGACACTGGGACAGGAATTATGTGTCTCCCAAAATACAGCTACTGAGGGTGAGTGAGGTGAGTGAGGGACCTGGCAAAGCCCGTATTCCTGGTTCCAGCTGCTGGGCAATGGCTGGCTGCATCTTCCCAAAACTGAGTGTGTGGTGTGAGTATTCACAAACTAATTTTAAACTGTACCTGCTGGAGATCTCAACAGGGGTCTCAGGTGGTGGCAGGGTCTATGCTAGTACTTGGAGGGAGACTCATAAGTCTGTGGGTCTCTGTGCCCATGGGACAAGTGTGTGACTGCTGCATGCTTGTTGCAAGCACCGAGCTGGACCAGCCGGACAGTAGAAACCTGTGGGGTGGCAAAGAGAGGCTAGGATCTGGGCAGGGGTACCAAGTAGTCAGAGGGTCTGTGCTGGCACCCAGGGATTCACACGTGTGTGTGGTTGTGATCCTGGAAAATTCACTACTGGTTGAACCTGCAGAGAGGAAAGTGGCAGCTCTGTCCCTTAGCCTGGGCAAAGACTGCAGGTTCCTGGGCACTGGGCTGGAGAGAAGGGAGTCCTGGCATGAGCAAATGGAGGAGGTAGACACTCATCCATTCATATGTGAAAATCTATAAAGAATTTAGCCAAATTAGTTGCTTCAAGGGTTTTTAAATTTAGGTTTATCAAAGAACATTTTGTATCCTGAGACACAATATTTTTCAGAATACATTTTAATTCTCAGTGAAACCAAACTTCTAGAACTCTGAATATCTTTAAAGATGCTTCAATAGGAAAAAAAAATCACATCTGCCTCTACTTCCAGTCTGATCCCTAGTCATCTGTTTGAATTTTAATTACTGCTTGGCAGCCATGCTAGACAAATTTGAGCCATTACTTTATTTTTAAATAAGTTTGGAAGATTCCCTAATCAGCCTTCTAAAATGACTCTAAAGCTTGCATACATATACATTTCTTTGACTTTTCTGTTCATAATTCCTTAAAGTCTAGGAATATGAAGAGTTCACTTTTCTTTTTACATATAATGGAATTATTATGCCAAATTTATTTACATTATTTGAATTTTTTTATTAGGCTTTATGAAATATAATTTATTGCACACAGTGCTCAGAAGAATGCATTGTATGTATCTAGAGATATTTTCGATTAGATAGGACTTGACTAAGGGCAGCAAGCCTGTCTAAAGAATCCAAAATATGTGGCTTGCGGTGAAAAGCTAATCCATTTGCTCAATTTGAAATATAAAATAATAATTACTCCACAATAGAAATAAGTCATTTGCCTTAGAGCTGATTTGTTTCGAATGCATGATGATTTTTTTGTGGACTTTGATTATATTCTATATACTTGCATAGAAGGTAGTAAACATCAAGTCAGTGAGCTGGAAAATCAGAATAAATAAAGTACTTAGAGTATAATATTACTGCCCATAGGGATTTTTATTAGCCACTAGCTTTAAGAAAAACTACTGAAATATGATTTCTGGTATATATAATTTTAAGCATTCAATAATATTCTGTGACCATGAAGGGTCATAATTTTCACATAGCTGCACATCGGTACTCAAAATTTCTTTCTGTAAAAACAAATCAACAGACTGAAAATTAGTTTCCATGGATTGAAAATGGCTCATTTAGTCTGAAGAAATCGATTCACAAAAGTCAGGGACATAAACATTAGAATGAATTTAATCAAATGCCTAATCAATAATAATGCTGAATTTTAAGTTGACATCAGGTGATTAAAATGAACATTGCTACAGGAGGTACAAAGTTATGAATGATCTGCCACTTGAGACACAAAAACTGCAACTTATTCTCAGTCTGACGGGATTTTAAGCATTGCTGCTCTTGATGCCTGGGAAACTATTGCTTACACCCATTACTTATTGCATACTTACTGAGATTAAAACTTAATTCAGACTAAATTTTTATCTCCCTAAGTGCTATCTTCCCACAGTAATTACTGAAGAATTCAGATTCACTATTCTTAAAGGTGGCAAATAATCTATTTCATGAAAATCGAGCTCCACACAGAGCATGTTCAGCTATTTAAATATCTTAGGTCTAAATTCCTACGTCTCACTTGTGTGCTTGTAATGCCCCCATTCTGCTGTTCTCTTTCTATTCTGCTGTTAAAATAAGCTTCAAAACATTGACAGGTTCTTGGAATTAAGCTTTTAAATACCAATTAACTTCTGGCCATGTAGGGTTACACACTACCTCATCATGTTCCCTAATCTCATAGATTCTAAAATGCTGAAATAAGCCTAGAGTAGAATATCAAGAGAGTAGAATGGTAAAAGTAGGATTAGCCTTTTCAGACTAGTGTCATATATTTCATGTAATTGTAAGCTGGGTTCTTAAATGGAAAATGTTTTGCAAACCATGCCTTTAAGCAATCAGAGAAAACTACAAAAAAAAAAAAGACATAGAAAATCCTTATTCTAAAGTGTTGTCACTGCCTTAGCATCATTTAACCTTTGAGATATCTTTCTATATAGATGCTCCCCTTCTCATAACCAGAGCTCTGCACCTGTACTCATGTAAATGTCTGCAATTGACAGGAATAAAAAATAGAAATGAAAAGTACAAGCATCTACTCACTGAGGAGCTGGGAACTGAGTCACAGTGACTGCCAAGAGACACAGTTACTGCCAAGTAGGAGTACTCTCAGAATAAGTAGAGATCTGTGCCCAGTTTCTTATTGGAAACTGATGGCGGGGAATGCCAGCACGCCAAAAGTACTAAAAATAGATCATGTAAAGGGGAGCTAGGTAGTCCATAAAAATTTGGTCTGAACAGGGTAACTCCTAAGTCCCTGATATGCTTCTTGAGACTGCCAGACAGCTCAGCTGACACAAAAGCACACAGTTTGATTCATGTGACTTGTAGATCAACACAGACATTGACCCAAGAGGGACTTCCAAGGGGAAGTATAATCATTCGGTCTTGGGCTGCAGGATGAACCAGATGCTCTTCTCTTAAGTAGGAGCTGGGAATAACTGCAGGAGTGTCCTCTGGTCAAGCCGCTAAGACACCAAAGGAAGGAGAAAAGGGAGGAGGTGAGAAGAGCACGTTGCATCAGGGAAGACGTATGGGAAAGTGAAAGAGTCTTTGCAGAGATCTGGCACAGTCCAGAGCCTACATCCCATGGCAAACAGGAGGGATGCTCAAAAGCTGTGCTTGAGCAGGGGTAGGACAAAGATTTCCAGGACCATGAGATCTGGAAGTTAGGAAGACTTAGGACTCAAACAAAGGAGCAAAGTCCAGGTAGTGATTCCGTGAACCATACTATTAAAGGGAAAGGAAACAGAAACATACATACTGTATGCCAACTCCTGGCTGCTGAGCTGTCAGGGCTTTGGCTATTGTAACAATGAACCCTCTACAAGGAATAAGAGCTGCTAAAGAGGATTCAGGCATCACAGTTGCCTGTGACTAACACAATGAAGAGAACTTTAAACAAGATTCACTAGAGAAAGGAGACCAAAGCCTGAAATAAGTAGGAGAATATGTGCGGGAAAGGGCAATGAGGGAGATGCTCACATTTCCCTTGAGACAGTGAACAGACTCCACATCTGTCTGAAGTGCCCTTGTTCTAATACATACAGCATAGGATAGAAACAAGGAACGGGATGCTAATAAGAACTTACAAAGAATAGTAAATCTATAGCGGGGTATTATGAACAACTAAGTATTGTAATGTACGGATGGTAGGGTTTTTAAAAAGTAGGCAGAGAATGTGACAAGGTGTGAAAGGGGTGTTCAGTGCAAGTCCTGGACTAACTTCAGATGCTGCTGTACTTGTCCTGTAGCTGATAAATAAAGAATATCTGTCTCACCATAGCGATAATAAATTGCAGCTGTGACTACAATGAGCAAAGCTTCTAGACCCTAAGGAAAGACAAGAAGGCAAGTAGCAAGGAATTTGGACTTCAGGAGGGAAGAATTACTCAGGAAGCCTCCATGCAAAGTTTTGGGTTCCCAAATTATCTGATGCCATACAGTGAATTTTCATTTGCACTTTCTTATAGATTGATGAGAAGGAATATATTGTCAAGAAACTGGACTGGAAAGAAGCATTACTGAAGAATAGCACAAAGAGCCATTTTTTTTTAAGGATGACCTTAAAAATTAAAAAAAAAAAAGTGAAGAAGTTTTACGTTCTTAAAAGAAGAAGATTTATGAAACCAAGTGATGAATTAAATCTATAGAGATGAGAAAGAAACTGGAGATGATATCAAGACTGAAAGGGCAGAAAGGATGGTAGGAAAAGTGACAATTCAAAGGCTTTAATAAAGGAGATTGGTATCTTCATGTTCAGCACATGAAACTTGTGGAACTATGTCCAAGACATATTACAGATGTTTTTAAGATTAAAAATATCACAATTCTTCAGCTAGCAAGTTTTAGTAATTAGATGATTGAGCAATAACATTGTACTTTGAAAGCATAGTAAAATTAATTTTATTCTCTTTAGAGATATGTGCTGTTTTAAAATTGTTCTGACTGTACAGAAATTCACTTCAAAAGCCCATTCCCATTTTCGGCCTTCTACCATTTCCTGAAACCCCTTACACATTCATGAAGTTATGAAAGGAGATGAAGTAGTTTGGATAATACCTAGTAGTTGCTTTTCTTTAACATTCTTCAGTATTTTTAGTCAATTATTGGGGGGATGCAAGACAGCATTTCTAAGAGTCTTTTCAGACTTTTCAGATTACTAGAGGTTAAAGCAAGAAAAAAAGTCATGTTGATGGATCTGAACTGAAAATAAATTCAAAAATCAGTTCAGGAACATTCTAAAGATATTATTTCATTTATTTCTTGGTGATTGATGAGTAGGGTTTTTTTTTTTTTTCCTATCTGGATTTCTTAAAGAACATGCTGTCTGAATGTCTGAAAAAAGTTGTTTTCTCTTATACTCGCAGTTTTATCTTTATGGAATTACAATTCACTAATCTTTACTTACAAGTTTGAATTCAAAGAATTCTGGGAGATTGGTAAAAGGCCTAATTTTGTAAGACAAATTAAGAGTTAGAGAAATCTACTGCCAGTTTATATATCACTGTTGATCTTTAAAACAGATCATTAGTTATTTCGTTATCTAAAGTACTTTCAGTCCCAACACTCTGCAAGCATACATAGTTAATTAATCTTTTTCAATGGATTAGTTGAGCGTAAATTCAAGTAGAAGCCTTATTACCAGAACATGGCTAAGACAACACAGGCAAAAATGGTGTGTGGAAAATGCTGAATCCTTAGGTTTTTGAGGTTTAACTACACTTCAGACCTTGAGCATGAAATCTCAGGATGTGTGCTTAGGTTGTCTTCTAGCTTAGCTGGCCTTTAAATCCATGTTCTGCAGGACAAACAGGGTAGCTCACAGTACTGGGAACTCCCTGTGCTGCCAAGTGAAAGGTGCCTTGGGAGAGCAGTTTAGAGCACAAAAAGGAAACCCCTACTTGTTTATGCATTGAGTTATTGATTATAAAAAACCATACAAGTCTCTGTATGTAATTTGATGCTCTTTAACAATAGATTGGGCGCTGCATTGAATAAGCCACGAGAAATATAAGATATGTGTGGTAAAGATCATTTAACTCAGAGCTGATTGATCTTGACATCTCTTGACCTGGCATTCAGAACACAACATTTTTCTCATGACTGACATCTTTAAAAAGCAGAATGAAGAAGTTAAACTATAAGAATTTTCCATCATACTAGTTCAATGAAATGACTTGTGGAGAAGCTGTCTCAACCTACTGATGAGACTACTTCTTTAGGAAGCTGGTACCTGTCCCCTAATCTTCTAGGCACAAATCCAAGGCATCTAGAGCTGGTTGTGGAGAACTGTGTCCAGTCAGATTCTGAAGATTTCTATATCTGGATATTCTAGGCAATGTGCTCCATTGCTTGACCTAGGCTCTCTGTGGTCAACATATTTTCATATAGTGAAGGATTGGGTAAAGAAAACAGTGAATATATGAGCCTTTTCTGTGTCTTCTTACCGAGTGACCAGCCCACTCAGCATTCTATCCATAAGCACTGTCTGAAGTAAAATATACAAACTACAGTTATCTCTATGAACCAGTAATTTTGTTTTTGTGTGGCTCACAAGGGTATGAATCTTTCTCACAGTACTGACTTGCATTCCTTGCCTCAATAGGAAGCATGGAAATACCTCCAGTTATGTTCTATAATTTGTATAGGATACCCTTTAACACAAGAAATCATTAATTTGAATACCCCTGTCTGGAAGAGGAGCTGTAATAGTTCTGTTTCATATGGGAGTACTTTAACACTTCAGCCATTACATATGAGTGAGTTCCATACACCAAAATGAATACTATAATTTATTTATGAAATGGTGTAAGCTTAACTAATGGATTAGTAGTCTCAGAAATTAAAGTAGAATTTTGCCTCTTCTGGTTTATCTTTGAATCAAAGCTGCCCTTAGTCTTTCACTGTCTTGAAAAGGAATGTTTATGAGCACATCTACTGAAATGATTAGGTGCTTAGAGAACTTAGCCTAACAAGACTGAAAAATATTATATGCATCAAAGAATAGGAAGCCACAGATAACAAAAAAACCCATTTTGCCTAAAATTGCAAGATAAAAAAGTAAGTGGGCTGAATTCTTCCTATAAGGTCTATCTCTTTCTAATTCAATATATAACAACTTATTTATACAAAATGGAAGAAATTTATCTTCTCCTAGGATAAGTGGTAGAAAGCAACCTCTGGGTGATCAGTAGGGTGTGGTTTTTGCTAATCTCTTTTAATACAAATTGAGTTTCTATTCTGGATTAAGCCGAGAAGGCCCTTGAAATCATCCCACTGAAATAATGAGGTTAAAGTAATTAATTGCCTTTTCTTCCCTTGGTGCGGAACAAGTTCAGTTTAAATACATAAGAAAGGAACATAAATAACATTATCTTTATGAAAAGTATCCTTCATTTACGTATAGAATTAACATATGAATTTCCACAGAATTTATTTTAAATTTGCAAGAAACTAAATGTCCTAAATGTATTTTTAATATATTCAGTGTCTGAAATTGATCAGAGATTTTGTTGCCAGCTGTGAAAGTGCTATGATGTTTAGTGCATTATCTGATAACAGTTGGAGACTGGTGTAGAAAATGAAACTATGTAGATTCAAAATCAGTCTAAATAAATTATGTTGCTCACAGAGAACAAATAATCTGATAAATATTCATGTATCAAGAAAGAAAAAAAAAAAACAAAACAAAATACACAAAACATGGAAAAATACTGCTATCACCTTGAAAGAAACATTAAAAAGTCCCTTTGTTTGGTTTCATGTCAAATTAGTTACTAATTGTGCTTCCCTGCAGAGCAGTATAGGCAACTAATGTTTTAATGACTTAAGACACTGCAGAGGTGAACACCAGGAAGTAACTGAATGAAAATTCAAAACAACACATACTATGTGTTCCTCTTTTTCTAGAATGTAAGGGACCCCACACTAAGTAATGGTTGTACCACAGTGACTTTCTCGACCTCTTTGGTTACAGAAAGAGAGACCTGTGTTAAGCTTTGTACTGGTACAGAATAACAAGAAATAAAAACTCTATCTAAATTTCTAAGCAAATATGGTACAAAATATTACTCCTGAATTAATGACATTTAGCATTTATTTAAATAAAATCATGTCTTCTGCTCAAAGGAATGGTTCAGTTACATAAAAATAGACATCTAGGGCCACTTGTAATAACCTAATGTCTCAAAACATTACAGCTGTGACACGGGAGAAAGGCTTATCATATTCAAACATATATTATAGCCACCCCTATTTGATATATCAGTATTCACTAACTGAATTTCACCAACTATATCTATATCTATCTTGGCACACCTTAAAGCGTTTTGTACCTCAGTTCCCAAGCTTTGAATTTAAGTTAATAATAATTTCCTGCTTGACAGGATTTTTCTAAGAAAAATTACAGAAGCTGGAGTATTTAAATCACACGGTATAAGATATTATTAAAGATATTTCGCTATCATTATTAGAATTTTATCTTTATTTTTTACAATTTTTTATTTATTCAAGCCCATTTGTGCTTAAAACTTACACTTTAAAGTATTCTCAAAAAATTGAACCTTTATGAACCTTATTACTTTATTTAAATTTGAAAATCATTCATTAAAGCATTTTTTTCTCACTAACTCTTGTTGTTCTTTCCATTGCAATCTACTTCTTAGGTTCTTACTCTGCTTTTTAAATTTAGATTTAACTTTTAAAAAAACTTGCTCGTGTGAAGTGTTTGTTAAAAGTCAAGGGAAACACTTCTTTGTTTGGGTTTATGAATTTTAAGGAAAATTATTTTTATTAGCTGGCCCTTTGTTTCTAAATAATGAAGCGTTACTAGTACAGGTTTGCTTTACTCCTATCACTAAGGTTTTATTTAACTTTTGCAGCATTTGAAATAAATTTATTATTGATACTTGGTTCATTTGCTAAGGACTGGATGTATAAATCTAGGCAGAGATTTTCTTCTTAATATGTGATGCATCATCTAATATTAAGTATGCTCTCAGAAACACAAATACTTGAGGAAGACTGTGATAAATGTTCTGACATCTTATCAATGCAGAGAAAGTGTTAAAAAGCCACATAATTTGAACTGAGCTTTATCTATAACAGTTTTTAAACTAACAGTTATTTGCATTTTATTCATCATGTTTTTCAGCCATTTTCCCCCAAAATAATCGTAAGAGAAATAAATTAAAATTTCTTAATGAAGATAACAGTTCAAACTGATATGTCTCCTTTTTTTTTGTACCTGGGCCCAAAGTAGGACAAGAAAAAAAAAAAAAGTACAACTACTCCAGCTGAGAATTTTTATAATAGCTTTATCTGTGGGTTGTAACTTCCAGCGTGTAAGCTAAGTTAAAATATAAGGGAATTAAAATTAATCTTCTGCTAGCTCATTTTTTCCTTTTCTCCAGCTTAATTTTTACTATTGAGTATACAACAGGCAGGACAAGCCACAAAGGCTAATTTCCTCCTTGTTATGCCATCATACTCTTTCAACAAGAACAATAATTATGCAATCCCTTACAATTATGTTATTTTCTACTTCTCCGTCCAAACTTGGTTGGTTTAATCTTTTCCATCACCTTCCTTTACAATCTTGTCTTTTGTGTATTTCTACTAGTTATTACAAGAAACATTTTGAAGAAATAAAGCTTTTTAAGAGTTGTTTTTTGGTTTTTTTAAATTAAAAAAGTGTTAACCATTTCCCTTGATTTTCACTATGGATACAGAAAGAAAATCTCCTGAACAGAGAGTTGAATCACTTTTTTGTAATTTATCAGATACATGCTCTTAATTCAGTATCGGACAGGATGTCTGTCAGGAGGGGGAGAATGATAGCAGCTATTCTGTAACTGTCATGGGTTACCTTGTAATTAGAAGTATCTTGAGGCCAAGGTAAATATGTTGAGTAGATTGAGTATAAAGTTATGAATTTATAAGATTATATAGCTGCTAGCATGTGGTTCAAAACAAACAAAGAAAAAAGGACAATTAATGAAAATGTCTGTAATATAATGCATGCATAATTGTAAAAAATTGGCTTAAAATAGTTTGAGGAGTGGAATTAGGTTGACATAAAACTTTATTTGGGTTAGGGTTAAAAACAAGGTGCACTGAACAAAATAAAAATTATAGTAACATATTATAAATATTTTCATTACTATTAGCACATCAAGGTGCAATAATGCACTGAAATCAGCTGGGAAATCTTAAACTACAAATTAATCTCTAGAAATTAATGAACTTGGTATTCACCTGATGAAGCTGCAGATTTGATAAAAGAGTTTTTTAGTGAGAGTAAATGTAAACTTAGAACAAGCGGAAAAAGCAAGTAAATATAGGGAGGCTTGATCACAAATTGTGTAAGTCTCATAAAGCTAAGCACAATTGCTTTTAAAATCTAATATACAACAGACTATTTGTTGTTATTTAATCTAAATTAAGACATCACCTCTCAAAGAAAATGGCCAAAGGATTAATTGTCTTTATTTTCTCTAGATTTACTGTAAGAATATATCTATTTTGTGTGAACTGGTATTTCTTAAACTTTTGATTGAAAACAGATTGAAATTTTTTGGCAAAATGTCTCTTACACAATACAGACAACACTCCAAAGCACAACACAACCTAAGTTTGATGGAGTATGAATGTAGGTGTTCAGGCAAAATATGAATTTTTTCACACCATCAGCTCAACCAGCAGCAAAACTTGAAAGATCTCTATGTTTCCATGAGTTTGTCAGCCTCAGACCCATTGCACTTTCTGCATATTTCTGATTTCAAAATACATCATCATTGAAACAACACAAAGATTATACTATGTATATATAGTACATATATTTTTATATATTAAACTACAACATTTATATAACTATTTTTAAATTATCAGCTATTAATACATGAAATAATCTTTTTATTAACAATTATTAAAAATAGCAATAATTCTTTTTGGTTTTTGTATTCACTTTAAATTTTGATGCATGATATTTAGAATGAGAAGATCCAAAAAATACAATTTCTTTCCCTCTCCTATCATATTTTATGCTACGCCATTGGACTTCTGATAAAAAATGTGTTTCTGCTAAAGTTGCTGTATCACATACGTGCCATATATAAATCAGCTTGTTCATTTATTTCAGCTTCTTCTGAGGGTCTATTTCACTTATAGTGTTGAAATCCTTCCCATGAAATAATTTTCCAAAATAGTTTTAGCATTTTGTAAAATATGTTTGTGGAATACAAAAATTATAACTACTCTTTGGTCCATTTCAAATATAAATAACTGAAAAATTAGTACCACTATTTCATAATTATATAATCTTCCATACTAATGTATTTTTCTCCATGGCTACATGACTTTGAAGTGTAAGCAGTAAATTTTATTTTTGTACTGTGTGCTTATACAAAGCCAACACTCATAAGTTTCTCTCTTTTCAATTAAAAGAAAATAGCAGCACTGATTAAATGGTATGTTTTGCAAGTGCAAGGTTAATCCAGTGGAAATCTGCTTTAATGAAAAAAAAGGTTCCGTCTTCACAAAACAGCTGCAGATGTAACCCTTGAAGTATGAAATTTAGATGGAAATTCAAATTGTAGAAATGTGCTGGAATATGGACAAACCACTATAAAATAACACTTATGGTTTATATATAATTAAGTTCAGCTACTAAAATATTTCTGCTTGTTTCTGTGAAAAGCAATCTAATATCTAAGTACTCAAGGCACAGGGTCAAAAAAAAAATGACAAATGTGTTATATAGGATTTTAGTCACCTTAACTGTATTATATCTGAAAAGCTAAATTCTAGGATCCTTAACTTTTGTTTATCAAGCTTCTTAAACAAAATTTATTGATTTAAAGGATTTTTTTTTATGAGGAAGATGTCTAGGTAATGTAAGAATAAGCAATATAAAGCAAAATTAGGATTTTCACCTTTATATTGGTGTTAACAGTTGCAAGTGTTAGTTTAAAATAAAGTCTAAATATAATTGAAGGTTGAAGTACCATTACCATTCCATTTTCCAGTGTGTAAGGGAAGGTTCCTTATAAAATAGGATACTTTCTTTGTAGAACATGCTAAGTTCCAGACCTTACATGTGGGAGGTCAATTAACTGTTTTGCTCTTTTTTTTGTTGTTGTTGTATGTATTTCATTAACTCTTGATATATTTTTGAAACAGTTTATTCATTTAAGTGAGATTTTATTACATTGTGTTAGCAAAAAAATATTTTAAATCATCTGCAGGTATTTCTACCATAATCCTTTTCCTTGGTCATGAACAGCTGGGATAAAGATGCCTTCTTGGAAACATGACACAGAACATTTCAAGAACAGATGTAATTATTTAGTTTCTGCCTCTGAAAAATTGTTTGTTTGGCAGTACATCTAATTGGAAACTTAAATCCTTCTACCTTCTTACCTGAAAGAAAGTTATTAGAGCTAAATCTTTGGCCAGCACAGGTCACCATAGCTCAATAACCCTTATGCTAAATACTGTCCTTGAAGAACATAGTTCTTTTTGTTTAAACTGAAACAGAAATTTTCAGAACAAATTCTTGTTTTAATAACTACTTTTTCTCTGAATATGTATTCTGCTTGATATAAGAATAATATATTAAACGGAATGGCGTCTTGGTCTCTGTATTACCCCTTCATGGTGATGGGACAGTTTACTCATCTGCTTGGTCACCTATAAATTATGAAACATTCTAGGCTGATGAAATTGTGAGCAGATTCAGGGCATAGAGCAACAGAAAATTACGAAGATGCAGTAAGACTAGATTTGGACACAATAATGATAAACTATGGGTAGAAGAGTACCAGATATTTACGTAGTTGTAGTAACTTTCCACTGTGCAGGTGAGATCACACATTAAGACTTTTATTGAAGGCTTAATATTTTTTTTTCTGTAAGGAAAAAAGAAGGTAACAGAAACTAGTGAAGCACAAGAAGTGTCACCTACTATTTGCAGTTTTGCCAGGCCCACTATAGAACTGGGATATAGAAATGTATGGAAGCATACTACTATTAAAAAAAAAAAATCTAATTATATTTTCATAGTACATGGTTTAATATAAAAATGAGTTGGAAGTGGTGAGACTGACTCAAAAGGTGACCAGTTCCCTTCTCCTACTGGTATGGATGCAAAACTTCTACTAGAAGTCACATAAGGACAATATTGGAACATGATTTTTTGTTATAGCATAGTGCAGAAAAGGAAAAAAGTGATTATTACTGAACTAGAAGTCCTACTTCCAAAGTTTCATTATTTTAATGGGCCATTATAACATTATGACTCATGCTAGAGTCCTCATATGGATAAAGCTTTCTTAATTTTTAATTACATTTTTATCTAGAAAAGGCCTACAAGGAAAGGCAAAACATTTTCAACATTTATTCATCATTACATTAACTGCAAGTTATTCTGCATTTCTTTCTCACCATAAAGTCGTTCTGAATTTCTTTGTCACTGTATGGAAGAAGGGGATGTGTTTGGCATACTTAGCCTAATCTTCATTTCCGATGTGTTCAGTCAATTCACAAATAACTACTCTAATTCCCCAACTTATCACTATGAAAAGTAATTCCAATATCGCAAATAAGAATTATGTTACTGCTCTGTGACTCATCGGTGTAGGGTTTGAAAGTCATCATGTATTTCTTCATTTCTATTTCTAGAGTCAACAATAGCAGTGTTACCAATACTGTGAGCTAGAACAACAAGGACACCAAAAAAATACAGAGAAACAGAATAAGATTAGTGAAGTGTGTCTGTATCAAGCACTGCTGGCTGAAATATTTCCAGAACATGGAGTATAATGCCTGTAGAATCTATGTCAGTGTGATACTGCACCACCATGACAAGAGCGAGGACTAAATGTGCTACCACCACCATAACACAGCTACTCTATTTGAAGGACCCAAGATAATATTTTTGAATTATGCTTTATTCTGTGGACAAATCACCCTCTCTGGCACTCACACAGAACTCAGCACAGTGTCCTGCTGCTTCATGCTATTGTCTAAGATAAAAAGAGAAGGTACAGATTTTTTCATCAATTTACATCCTAGAAATGCACAGCGTTTAAAGTGATTTTTAGTGGTCGGAGCACGGAATTCCCTTTAAAGATTATGAAGATGTTCACTTATCCATATATGTATATATATATGTTACCTATCTACACACTTACATATCTATCTATCCTAAAAGTGGTTCCAAGTAACAAAAATGCCTCACTAGATCTAAGCAGTACAACTGAGACTAGCAGCATCAGACTTAAATCTTAATGATTTTTAAAAGTAATTTGCTAATCTAGAAAGAGAACATTTACTATGAAGTTTAGATTTAGAATTAGGATATGTGTGGATTTACTTGTTTGCATTTTTTATTCTTAATTAAATTTTAAAAATTAGAAAAATAAGAACAATTATTAGAAATGTGCTTTTTAAAGTATTATTTTAAACAAAAAAATATTGATTATTGTTGTATTTGGGTAATTCCAAATGCCTCTGATCATGAATTCATGCTAAATTTTGCTCAAACATGCAATATAAAAGAAGTAAAGTTTCTTAACTATAAACAGTGTTAAAGCTGAGAAATACATTATTAAATTCAGTTTTAATTTAACATTTCATTCTGATCATTCCTCTTAAAATAGGATTCCAAATTATGGTTACAACTAATCATCATACATTCAATGGTATTTTAGTAAAATATTAAGTGCAGAAGAAAGTCATATGTAGCAGCTGGTGTTTGAAGGATAAAAGTATTACCCAATTTCTAGTAGCTGTTCCATTATAATGTGCTGTAATTTGATAAACATTTAATACATTTATGGTGTGTTGACCTTGTCTGCATGCCAGGTACCCAACTGTGGCAGGACACCTCCCCTCTCTCTACCACAGATGGTTGGTGCACGTGGCAAGAGAGAACTCGGGCATGTCACAGGCCCAGCATGGGATATTCCTGGTGCCAAAAGGGCTCAGGCCCACAGCTAAGAATCAACATCTTAGTCTGCAAAACAAATGTGGGAAGAGATGAATGAAATATTTTATGACAAAGAGACACAGTTCTTATATCTATAAAAGCCCACACAAAACTATCACAAAGCAGAAGTCCCTTACACCCTCTTTGAGGACTGTGAGATCTTCTCCTTGGAGCTGGACACATCCTCAAGTTAATTCCCCAGGGATTGAGAGAGAGGATTTTAATATCTATCCATTGAAGAACTGGTGGTAAGAAACACTGGATCCTAAGATGCACTGTTTCTTAGCTAGCTGTAATTTTATGGTACATTTAACTCCACGTGTATGTACTAGTATTGCCCTTTTATTTTTTTTCCTGTGTAGCAATAGTCTGTTTTAAGTCTTATATCTGTTAATTTAGTGTCCAAATAATCCATTTTATAATAGACAGAAGTCAGCCATTATTAAAGAACTTGTAAATCAGAGCGGATTTTGGGGTGCTGGCCATCCCAAAAATGCGACTACCTGCTGCCAAAGGCCTGGGCAATAGGCGAGAGCTAATTTAATCCATTTCAGTATGGGGTCCTCTCTCCAAAGAGCCACAGGCCTTCTCAGGAGCCCTCTCCAACACAGCCTTCCTATGGGGGTCACATCACCCTTTGTGCATCCACCTGCTCCACCACAACCTTCCATGGGCTGCAGGGGCACAGCTGCCTGTCCATGGTCTTCAACATCAACTGCAGTGGAATTTCTTCTCCAATTCCTGGAGTACCTCTTCCCCATCCTTCTTCACTGACCTTGGTGTCTACAGAGTTTCTTACTCCTTTCTTTTGGCTGTTGTTGCACAGCAGTTTTTTCCTCTTTTAAAATATGTTATCACAGAGAGAAAATGAAGATGTTATTTTTGTGATCCTACTCATGCATTAAACCAACAGTTTCATTTGGTCATCAACTTTATTTAAAGCCAATCTATATAGTTACAGAGCATTTTAAATTTACCAGGAAATAAATAACTTTTATATAGAACTTGTTTCTAAGTTTACAAGCCCTTTCTTGCTTCATTTCTCTTCACTAAAATTATGGGAAGTCATGCTTACAAGTTTGGATTTTCATCATTTTGATATTCATTGAATTTTCCTTTCCTTTTCCTTTCTATCTTTCATCAAATGCTTATTTTTATACCACTGTTTTTAGGAAAATTATTTTTTATTTTATTTGGTAAGGATAGTTGTATCCTGCACAACTTTAATTGACTTGCCATGCTGTCAACAATTATCCACTTTTTTTTTTTTATTTCAGTTGGAATAACATTCTTTTCCTGTATTGAACAGTGCACTACTGCAAAAAAAACTTGCAGTCCTACCATAAGTACTCCTGTGAATATTTCTTAGAAAACCTGTTTATTTTGACAATCTAGGTCTACATTGCCAAATAAAAGAATATTAGAGTTTATTAGATGACCTGCAGATTAGATTGCACAAGATGGCTCTTCTTGCCCCTGCTGAGGCCTTAGTGAAGACAAGCCATGTCGTATTTCTTCTTTATCCCTGATCTCCCCTTGCTCTCAGTTGTGCACATCTTTCCTTAAGGAGGGTGGATGAACAGGAATTTCATACTCTGAGTTGTTCCTGGTCTTTTATTATTTGGCAGTGCAGTAATTACTTGGCAGGGTAGATAGACCTGGTGGGAATCTTTTACTGACAGCTCTGAAGGGTCAGTGCTTATATCTGTCCCCAATGAAGAGGAAAATAAATGGAATACATATTCTGAAGCTATTTGTGCCAGTGTTTCAGACAGTCATCCTTCCCATCTGTGCCTCTTCAATGCAGCCTACATTCAACCAATCCCACCAAGAGGAGAGGTCTGGGGTGTTTTGTCATTAAAGCCAAATAAAAGCAGATTACTTTAAGCTGTGTTAGATCAAGATATTCAAATTTCATAAAGTGGTTTTTTTCAGCTATTGAGATTTAAAATATTTATGGTTGAAAACAGTATTTAAAGTATTATTAATTTAGCTACAATTTAGCTGAATTAGGCAGTTCAGCATATACAAAGGAAAAATGCACTACTACACGTGTGAAGGCAACAGCTTTTCAGATAAAGTGGTTTGCTAAAGAGCACTTACTATTTTATAACATTTTTCAACAAAAGGTCTAGTAGTGTATTCTCTGTCAAATGAATATCTACCAAAGTAAAATACTTTACTCAGCAAATTTCATACACTCTTTAGTGCTAAATAGACTCTGTATGGTTGTAGGCTATTTTCCATCAACACATTTTGTATTCCAACTGACAGCTTTTAGTTTTTATTAAGATGTCATGTTTCATTTTTAAACTATTTGACAACCTTGACGTTAACATGTACTGGAAAGAATATAGAACATGATGCTTGTCCACTTACAGGGCAATTGACTCAGGCCATAGACAATGACAGATGAATCAGAAAAAAAAAAAAAGGACACTGATATTTTGGTGGTGTGGTCATTCCTTCTTCCTTTCCTTTAATAACTGTGTGCTTGGACAGATGCCATATCATTTCATTAAGCAATTACTTGTACTACTACTCCTAAAAACATTGTGACAGCTATATACAGCAGAAAGTATTTTGAAAAGTTCTAATGAAAGCATAAACTGAAGTTGAAATACTTTCTTTAAACTTCTAAAGCAGAGCTAATAGAAGCATGACTGCAAATTTGGAAAAAAAATTTGGATTTCAAAAGGAAGACAAAGTATAGCAATACATACATACAATAAGTTACAGAAAAATATATTTCGTGAAGATTTTTCCATTTAATTTTCTATATCAAAATCTGTCTTTTCAGCACTTTTTCTTCATATTCCCACTTTCTGATCATTTCCTTCATAATTTCACATAGCTCTTCTCCCCTCACTTTATCATCTCAGAAGTTACTTTCTGAAGTTCCTCAACTTCCTGAAAGTCCTCTTATAATACCTAGCTTTTTTTCACTTCACTGCTGTCCTGCTCCCATAAAAGTATATCCTAGTGATCAGTTCACCACTTTTGTCATATGACTCCTAGTGATGCGTTCTAGATGATTTGGTTTCAAGCCAAATTGTCAGGTCAAAAGGACTGGTACAGACAGGCTGCTCATTTGCAGAGCACATGCCAGGTGTAGTGAGCTTCCAGCAGCCAGGAGGCAAAGAGAGTTGGATTGGCTCCAGGCAATAATTCTGTCCTACTTTTCCTAACAGTTGTGGACACCAGTTGGTCTATCTGACTCTACAAAAAGAGACTTTAAAAAAAAAAAAAGCTGAATGTCACCTATCACCCCTGGATTCCCAGAACAGTCAGAAATGAGCTGAAACTTGGAAGATTCTGTTCTTTTACAGACTGTATGTTTTTACATGTGTTGGAAGATAGAGTGGTAAATTTAAAGCAATTGAAGAAATAATTATTCAATTCTGCCTTTTATATTCAGTGGAGTGAGATATGCACTCCATAAGACAATTTGTCTGTTGAGCTAGGTGGGTAACTAGGATAGATCAAACTGAATTTCCTCTAAAGATGCCTATATTTCTCAATTGAATATAAAACAAGACAAAGGCAGGAGCATCAAACATGGACATTCATCTTTAGAATCAAGACACACACTGAAACTGAATATAGATATGTGTATCATCAAGAAATTAGAGTTTACTGTGATAGAAACATTCAGATGACTGATAATTTGGTCCAGTTTCCAACTTCAAAACAGCACTACTTGACTGTCACTGACAAGAGGCATCACCCCTTACCAGTTGTTATGCTTGTCTCTTTGAAGAATTCTTTGACAATCACCATCTAAGAGCACACAGTACCTTGTTGTGGGTGCTCTGTAGTTCCTGCTGTTGCCTATGGACCTTGCCGTGGTTTTAGTCATTGTGCTGAGCTTGTAAAGGTAGAGTTAATTTTCTTCATAGTACTTACTGTGGGGCTACATTTTGGATTTGTGCTGAACAAAGTGTTGATAACACACCCAAGTTTTAGTGATTGTTGAGCAGTGCTTACACAGATTCAAGGTCTCTTCTGCTTCTCACAGCATCCCACCAGTGAATAGGCTGGGGGTGTACAAGAACTTGGGAAGGGACACAGATGGGACAGTTGATCCTAACCATCCAAAGGGATATCCCTTTAGTATCACATGATGTCATGCTCAGCATAAAAAGGTGGGGAAAGAAGAAGGAAAGTAGGGATATTTGGAATGATAGCATCTGTCCTCCCAGATGACCATTACATGGAGCCCCAATTTCCTGGAGATGACTGAACAATTGGAAGGAGTGAATGAATTCCTTGTTTTGCTTTGTTTTCATGTGTGTGGTTTTAGCTTTACCTATTAAACTTCCTTTATCTTAACCTACAATTGTTCTCACTTCTACTCTCCCCATTCTCTCCCCCATGCCAGAAGGAGAGAGTGAGTGGCTGTGTGGTGCTGAGTTGATGCCTGGGGTTAAACCATGAGAATCACCAAGTGCAATTTGGCCAGATATGAGAGTTACTTGATGAAGAAAAAAAAAATTTTTTTTAAATAAAGAGGTGATCAAACACCTTCCATCGTTCTCATCACTGTTTTTTTATGTTTCTTTGCTAAAACAAAGTAAGGAATCTTATTTCTTCCTAATGTATTTCAGCTTATTTTGGGGACTAAGAATGGCTCAGAATTTGGCAGGAATCTTTCCTGGTACTTCTGCATCTCTTTTTTCCATCTTAAAGGTTTTACTGTTTGCACATTTTCTAGTTCTCCTTTTGAGCAATTCTACCGTGAGTTCTGTTTTGCTTCTTTGCCTTTATATATTATTTAAATACTTAAGCTTAACTATGCTGCAAAATGTCAATGCATTGCTGCTGGACATTCTAATTCAGTGTGCTTATTTCAGGGTCCAGGGCAAGTAAACACTATTTATGCTTTGCTTAGTTTGTGATGTGTTCTGTTTCCTGAATGCAACAGGCCTTTACTTTGGCTACTAACCTGAAGCAAATCTGCTTCCTTCTCCAAATATGACAGTGAACCATAAAATCTGAGAACCAAGTATTTCACTGTTACTATTTTAGAAATTAATGTATCTAGATATGCAAACATATCTATCCCTGCAAAAACAAACAAACGTAAATTCTTCTAAGTGTAGAGACTCTGTTTCCAGAATAGAACAGTATCTCTTTCTAGATAGCTAAATATGCAACCTATGATACTCAGACAAATGAATTAAGATTGCATACAACATCTTCTTTCAAGTTAAAATCACGACCATTTGTTTCCTTTGTCTGGGTAGATCAGTTCCTCCAGCAATCAATAAGAGTTTCCCTTGCAAAGGTATTTTTTGACCACTATAGATAGTTTAAATGCCTTATCAGCTTGTCATTAATTTGTCTGTTGTCACTTGAGATGTGTCAGGTTACACTATTCATAGTTTAAGCATTCCAATAGCATCAGTTAGTCAGGGCACCATATCACATAACCTATACTGTCCCCTGCAGAGTATTCCAGGCAGAATTTGTATGGACTGATCAAGATATAGCAGAATCCTATTGTTTTGATTCTGCTCTAGCCCCTGTGGTTCAAGAATTTTAGCTGATAGCAGGAAAACAGCTCTTTCACAGCTCCTGTGGAGTTCTGCTCAATGGCCCGGCAAGAGAGAGCAGCATTTTCAATAGATTTTCCTGAAAATATTTGAAGCTGACAACTTGCCTTTAGCTGTCAAACTGTAAAACTGCTTCCACCTAAGTGACTGACCAGCCAAATACATTTAGGTTTCTATTTATGAAAGGGCAGGCTTTAAAATAACAAATGCAGTTTTTCTCTGTCTAGACATAGCCACAGGAAGCATGAGATATGACAAAAAATTATTCAGCATGTGTCACTACTCCATCAGATGTACAGGTGCACTTGGCAAGAGCCTTTGAGTGAAAGTCATGGTGAAACCACACACAATTTCATTAGCACCTGCTCTTTTGGTGAGCACCTGAGAACTGCTGGCACATATCTGGAAGAAATGGTGAGGAACTTAGATAATCATCCTTAGCTCTGTGAATACTGCTGTCCTTTGAGAATTCCATCAGCTTTGCACCAAGCGGATTTGACATCCTCCGTGCTTTTAGAATAAGAAAGATATTGCATTTCCAACATACTTTATTTACACTTACATGTATCAAATAAAGTAAGAGTAAAAATGTGATTAGTAAAGGAAGGCATAATTAAGAAAGAGGAAAAGTACATTTTTCCGTAGATCTTGAGCCGCCTACATTTTTAGAATACTGGAGGTCTGCAGGGAGAGGGGATCTTGTGACTCAGGTGAGGATACAAGTTTTGGCCTCGTGCTAACTTCCTTTTATAAGCTCTTTGGCATTAGTCTAATATTTCCTGTTCCATCACTCTCTTCTTTGGAGGAAAGAGGCAAATAGCATTTCAAACCAGAAGTGTTACATGGTGTTTTGAAAGAACCCTAAATACCTGAATTCCTCATTAAACAAGGATTAGGAAATAAACACAGTAAAAATTTATATGGGAAATTCACATAGCATTATTGACGACCTCTAGAAGTTTCTGATTTATTCTACTTCTACAGATTGTCTCAGGATGGGATTAACTGACTTTAGGAACAATTTCCCTTAAGAAGTAAGAAAATCAGCATTTCTATTTTAAAGCACAGATATTACTTTCAAATACTTAAAGTTGCATGTTATTAATTACACCCTGAGATTTATTTCTAAGTACTTTTAATTCTATACACACTTTTTCAGAGCTGTTCAAGATGAAGGTATTTTGCCCAACAGGCTACTCTATATAATTTTATTGGATGTCAGCATTTCCAAAGGAGCCATCCATAAATAAAACCAGCAAGTTTGCTCTAATCAATACATTGTGCCACTTTCTAGGTTCACTTCTTTTATGAAATCCTAGAGAAAAAAAGTTACTTTGAGAGAAAAGGGTGATACCCAGTAGAGATATTGGTAAACACCTTTTAGACAGTCTTAAATGAAAACAAGGTTTTGATTGCTCTAGTTTGAGAACAGAAAGTAATATAATAAATTCATCATTTTGTGCTTATTTATCTGAATTAAGTTAATAATGATTGAAAGCAGTGCAACAAAAAAAGAAAAACACAAGATTTTATGGACAGGATTTGAACAACATATTGGATATTAAAGCAAAAACATTTCTGGCAGTGTTTAGAAAAACCCCAATAAAATAAGAAACAAAATGCCACAAACTAACAAAAAACAACAATTATAAAAATGAAACCCAAACAACCTTGTTCTAAATGTCTTATTTTGATGGTGTTGCTTTGCCAATATAAAATTGATTTTTGATAAAGTTTTTCCTAACCAGCTCTAAAAATGACTCCCCAGTTTAGTTAAAACAGTTTGCTATTAATCTTTTATTGGTAGAAAAACTATACAGTGGCAAGGATGTGTGAAACAATGTGGGGGGTTTTTTAAGAAAAACTGTGTGCACAGTAGCCTATTTTATTGTACTTCTAAACACTTAAAATAATTTAAAAGGGTTTTTTTATCCTTATCTTTTTCCTCCATTTTTTTCATTAATTTCCTCAATTTCTCTAAATCTATCACTTGTGTTTGTTCTTAGTTTCTTATATTGTTAAAACCATATATATATATGTATATAATTTATCTAACCTTTGCATCTTAAGTTTCTGCCAGATACTCAATTTTGCATTATACTCCCTTCTTAATTTTCCCAATTTTCTTTCTTGTATATCTTTATTCTGCATGAAAACATTACTCATGACTAAATCAAGCTTTTTAACCAGGGCACTGTACTAGTTTGAAGACAAGCTAGTGGGAGATCATAAGCCAGAATTATGATTTAATAAGGAAATTAAAATAAACACAATAGTACAAGAACACTGACAGAGTCAGGATACAACCTGACACCCTGTTAGTCAGGGTGGTGGTAGCAGTCCAGATGAAGTGGTCCTGTTGAAGCAGTGATCCTCTAGGAAAAAGGGTCTGGTCTTCACCTGAAGGTCCAGTGGAAATTCTTGTCCTTTGGGAATCCAGTAGGTAAGGGCTGCTTGCTGCTTGTATAGGTGGGAATGCTTGGCTCCTCCCCCCCAGGAGGAGCATCTCACAATGGGCTGATGCAATTCCATGGGGTGGGTCCTTGATTGCCCATTAAACAGAGATAGCCACCCTGCAGTGAGTTATCAAGGATGAGTCATGGTAAGAGATAACAAACACTGGCCCACCTGCCTGTGAAGATGATAATAGAATACATACTATTGGTTACATCTTACATTGCAACCTAGGACAGGCACTTTTCTAAAAATTCAGTTTGTTACTGGAGCAGTTAATGTACCAACATTAAAAAATGTATATTTTGTGTTGTTTAATGTTTTTTATTCCCTTTGTCTGAATGTTGTTCTTCTCAGCTGATTCTTTTATGCATATTTCTCTTCTTTTTACTACATAATTATCTCTATTACATCCCTTGCTTTGCACCAATTTTGTTTATTTTCTCATTGTTATCTCACATTTCTTGTATCTTACAATATTTTGTTTTATCTTAAATCTTTTATTTCCACTCCTCTAGTGAGCTTGTTTTTTCAAAGAAGCAGTAAGGACTTCGCTATTTTGGACTTAGCTTCCAAACAATCAAATTTGGTAAGTGAAATCAAAACTCTCCCTTCTTCTTTGTGATAAAAATTCCTCTTTCCACTAGCTGCTGTGTCTGGAGTGCAAGAGAAAGGTTTTTTTTCTGCTCTATTGTAATTATAAGAAAGGCTATTCAGAAAGAAAGCAAACACTTATCTATGATAAGTTCTTAAAGCAAGCTTATTCAACACATGAATTGCTACAAGACTTAGTATAGGAGACAGAAATAGAGATGAAGTACCCACTGCTCTAAACAGTGATTTTCACTCATTCTCTAAAGTAACATATGCTGTATTTTTAAGGCTAATGACATAAACATGTAATTTAAAAGTAATTGCTTTTTCTAGGCTTTTTGTTGTTATACTTTATTATTTGTTTGTTTTATTAAATAAAAGTCAACCACATGATATGAAGCTATGCCCTTTGTTATGTTATGCAAACGGATGACTAGGGCCTGAATGTAAATTTTAGCTAAGAGAACAGACCACGAGAAACCTCGAGACATAACATTAGAAATGTCTGGATATTGCAAGTAATAGAGCAAGAAATTGGAAAATTATGCCGTGAGAGATGAATAGGTGACAATATACAAGACATAGGGGACAATATGCAAGAGATGGCTGAGATTTGAGGCGAGCACTGGAGGCCTGTTGGAGAAAAGAATTTTACAGATTCTTTACAGAGGGTGACGATAACACTTGTACTAAAGTTTCTCCTTACATGCATGTTCTGATTAATATTTTCATTATCAGTCATGATAGGGGCAAGTGGAGTTGGAACTCCATGATCTTTAAAGTCCCTGCCAGCCCAAGACATTGCATGATTTTATTATAAGCAGACACATGAGTTAAGATAAGGAGTCTACTGAAATTTGAATTGAATGTAAAAGAAGCTAAACTGACTTGCCTAAGATCTGGAAAACGATGAAGGGAGGTGGGATGGAAACCTGACAAAATCCCCTTCTCTGAGCCATGGGCTGCAACAGAGTTTCGTCAAGCTGGACAGAGATACAAAAGTGACCTTAGGATTTTCACTGATGCATGTTTCTTAAAAGAGGAATAACAAGTTTTCTTCCCTAGAGGGGAAATTATTTTTCATTGCTTTGTTAGTTGGCACCATCTCAATTGATGAAAAGGCACTTTTGGCAGCCTATATGGAGATTATGTTTTCACCCTTCTGGCTGAAATGAAAGTAATGATGAGAAAAGAAATCAGAATCAGGAGTGACAAACCTCAAGAAATGTTTAGACAAAAAAGCAGCAGCACTTACTCATCCACCAGGACAAGATTCAGCCTTGTATCAGGAGAAGATTAAATCTTAAATGACTGAAAAAGGCCACTAATAAAAGAGAAAATAGTAAATGAAAAAACCCAACATGTTCCTTCAGTACCTCCTTGATTGTTCTTGAAACTTCAAAAAGCTTTAAGATGTCTATAATATCTATATTCACATCATTAATAGTATACTTGAATTTAGAAACTTCTTCACATGGAAATCAGCAGAAGACCAAACACAGAATTGTAGATTCACAGCATCCTAGGATCTTATGGGTTGGAAGGGACCTTCAAAGATCATCCAATCCAAAACCCTGCAATAAGCAGAAATATCTTTCAATAGGTCATGTTGCTCAAAGCGCCATCCAACATCAATGATGGAGCATCCACATCTTCTCTGGGATATTTGTTCCAGTGTCTCATCACCCTCACCATAAAAAATATCTTCCTCATGCCCAATCTAATTCTATTATCCCTCCGTTTAAAGCCATTTCCCCATCACTCCCGTCACTCACTATAAGCTATAGACAAAATCACAGCAAATGCCTCACAAAAATCCAGGTAGGTGATATCTGTAGCTCTTAGCTTCTCAACTGATGCAGTCTGTCCGTTGAAGAAGGTCACTGGATTATCCAGATATAATTTGGCCTTGGTAAAACTATGATGTCTTCACTTCCCTATCTTCAATATATCAATATTCAATATCTTCAATATCTTCAATATCTTCAAATTCAAGATGCCTTGATACATCTTCCAGGATGATTTATTCTGTGATGCTGCTGGGCACAGAAGTGAGGCTGACTAGTTGGCGCTTTCCAGTTTGTCCTATTACCTTTTTTAAAGTGGGTGCAATATTCCCTTTTTTCCAGTCACCAAGGGCTTTGGCTGACTGCCACGACTTTTCAAATATGGAAAGCACCTGAGTGACTGCATCAGCCAATTGCCTCATGACTCTCGGATGCATCTTATTGGGTTGCATAGACTCGTTAAAGTTCAAGTTCCTGAGGTGAACTCAGACTTGATCTTCACTCATGATGGGAGGGATTTTGTTCTAATCCTGGTCTGGAGGTTCAGGGACTTGGGAAATGTGACAAGACTTGTCCTATATTTGGAGTTTAATGACAATGGAAGCTGATGATTTTATGTTTTTCCATTTCTAGTTGTAAAGTTCTTCAGAGTTTGTTCATGTTTTTAAATAGCTATGATTATTCAGCCCATAAAACAAACAAAAAACAATAACAATAAAAAAACCCAAGAAGAGTTCATGGGAAAATACTTTTTTAAAAATAAGTGCATAAAAGCTTTGCTATTCTCTATGTTAAAAGGCTTTGTTAAATTTACAAAAATGTTTGGGTTTTTTTTATATGAACTGTGTTTGTTGTTTAGTTGCTGCGGCAGTAATTAAATTCTAACTCACTATATAAGAATTTACCACATCTAGTTTTCTGTATTTCCAAGTGTGTCCAGTCTTATGATAGTTATTTCTTTTCCTTGTTTGCCTTGAGTTGCTTTGGCCTACCTTGTCTCACCTTACCTCACCTCAAAACACCTTGCCTTACCTGTCCCATAAATACTCAAAACCTTTAGTGAACAACATTTCATGCTTCATCTTCTGTCATCAAACTCATTCTAGTGTTAGTTGATGTAACTTGGCACACATGTATTTCAGTGTTCCATCTTCCTCTTTCCTCATTTTCCCAAAAGAAAATTTTTCACATAAAATGTTTAATATATTCGTGTGCTTGTCTCCAGGACAGTGGAAGACATACAAATATGCTTCATCTCAAGAGGACTGGATTTTTTGGGTTTTATTTTGTTTTTGTGAAAATAGATCATGCTGTCATGTTTGGGGTGCATGGATCAGCGGATCAAAAATACTTTAACAGCTACACAGAAAAATAGAAAGATTGATGGGTTTAGGAGTTTTTTTCCTTTTTTTTTTTTTTTTGCCTTACTCATAAAATTCACAGTTTTTTCAAAGAAAATTCAAAATAGAAAACCAGTTTTGAATGAAGATTGATAGGAAGAAAAATTATAAAGGAACACCTATTTCACTAATGTTCGTATCACTGATTTTCACAATCTTGCTAGAAAAAGTGCTCCAGTTCTCAGCAATTCTTAAATTTAGAACAGTTTTATGTTTGCGTTTGGGTACTTTTTGTTATTATTTTGCTTCTCCTTACATCAATCTACAGGCTTTTTTTTTTCTTTTTTGCTAAACCTTGTATTATTTACTACCCAGAACCCAGTGGATGGAAACAGCCATTTTCAGACAGCAGTTTGTCTCATTCGAGAAAAATACATGAATTAGAACAGATTTAGTATCTTGGTCTCTCCAGTGGTGATAAATCAAATTTAGAATTACTCAATTGGAGTTAAGTGTTTAATTTGAAATATATAAAGTTCATCAAGATACATTGTCCTTCGTGAATTCTGTCAAGCTAACAAAGTTACCATGGAAAAGAAAGCAGAAAAGTGTACCATTATAGTAGGGTAGGTAAGCATTTAATCAGGCATGAGATAGTATTCCAGGCTGTAATTTCTATTTAGAGGAGAGTCAGATCACAACATTTCTCAGTAAGTAAAATAGAGTTTGTTTGTTTGTTTTAGCAAAAAAAAAAAAAAAAAAAAAAAAAAAAAAAAAAAAAAAAAAAAAAAAAAAAAAAAAAAAAAAAAAAACCAAAAAAACCAAATAAAAAGAAAAACTAACAAACAAAACAAAACAAAAACCAGACAAAACCAAACCAACCAAAAAAAATCAAAAACCAAAATCACAAAATAAAATGAAACCAAAACCATCCACATCTAGAGAAACTTTGAGAAGCAAACAAAATACACTGGGCTATTTGTGAATGAAACAGTCATTCCAGGATGTGGTCTCAAGAGCAGTCAGTACAAGCTTTGGTATCAAAATGCATATGCTTATTGACATTTATTACTCTAGCGATACCACAACTGGAAGCCGTGAAAGTTTTGTGAAAACCAAAACTCTAATCAAAAAGAAAAAAATAAATGAAGCAAGAAGATAATGCAAGAATAAAATTATTTTGTGTTTAGATGAAAAATATTTTCTTTAAATTTAAATAACATGGCAGTAAGAATTTAAATCTCAAGTATGAGCACAAAACAAGACCTTTTACTATAGACCTGGGACGTTTTCACACAATTTGATAAGCTTGCTTCAGAAGGAAAACAAATCAGGGAATGAACAGTGTTGGATAAGACTTTGAAGGCATCAAAGAACAGAAAAAACAAATAATAGACTTTCTTCTTTTAGGAATAGACTCTTATGTCCTTCAACAGCACTCCACTCGCAATATATTCACAGGATTCTGTACAATGATATTAAGCTCTTTTTGTTAATAGGCTTTGATAGCATTGTACACAAGCTCGGATTTAGCAGATTGAATTTAATTCTAATCTTCTGTTCTGTGGAAAGAGCACCCCATAAGTGAAGATTTGCCTTGAGGTTGTCCCTGCAACATTTCATTGGCTGACCTCTCAGCCATTGACTGTATTTTAACAAGTGACAGAGAAGGGTTTCAGGCAATCTCTCTCCTGATAGATGTACCAGATGCCTGGACAAGAATAGACAAGCCTGCAGGATCATTGTTTTGATGCTTGTTATTTGACAATATTCTAAAATATAAGTGTTTTGAAGCTTATCCTACTATTTAATACCACCAAGGGCATGAAGAAAATATAAACTAAGATGATTGATGCAGTGGCTGAAGACTGTTCAAATTCTGCAGCTGTACCAAAAAATGATGATTAAAACTGGTGTCTTGGGGTGATTTTATGACGTAGATCCCGTGTCGCCTGCTCTATGCCCAGAAATGAATTTTGTGCCTTTAAAACTAAGTGTGAGAAAAAAAGAGCCAGATTAATTTTTTGAAGCAGTTTTGTGCTCCAAGGTCCCTGGCTACTCTCCTCTGTGTTCTTCTCTGGTGGGGAGATAGCTGCTGCTGCAGAGGGGAGGAAGCACTCTTCCTTACTTTCCAGCCAGCTCTTGGCTCTGTTTCTTCAGGGAGAGGCAGAGAGTTAAACTTTGTTTCCTTGGGACTTCGGCTGCTTCCTCTTCTTCTCCTGGTGCAACACCACCAGAACAGAATCCGGGAGGCCCGGAGGGGTCTGTGCCAAGAACCCAGCTCCAAGGAGGAGGAGGGAGACCGTACCCACAGAAGGACTCAAAAATCTTCCAGGTTTCTCTCCACAGAGAGAGATTTTATTTTTTAGCATTATTACTCTTTTCTTGCGTGTTTGTTAAATAATAGTTTTGTTTCTTCTTCAGTTTCCTCCTAGGAAATATTTCTTTTCCTGAACAATGTGAGGGAAGGGTGGCTACAATCTGCTTTCTATTAGAAGATATTTTCCTCTGAGTTTGTCTCAAACCGATACAACTGGGCCATGATAGATTTTAAATCAAATAGGGATTTTATTAATACTTTAAGTACATACGAAAGAGAGTGCACTCACATTTATTTTTTGCCCGTTAAATGTGACCAAGTGTTATTACGATAACTCCAGTAGGAAGCATTTAAGTATACATCCCCTGTCAGACAGAACATCTTGAATAGAAGAAAAAAATCAGAATGGCATCTCCTTGGGTCTTGTAATTTTTCCTTGACTTCAGAACTTAAGTGGAGAGTTTTAGGTATAGCACAGGAGCTTTTATTTTTCCCCGTATGCTAACTTTTCCACCTCCAACTGCACACAACCAATTTACTCCAAAGAAAGGCATTTTCAGAGTAATAACATTTATTTTATATTCGAATATGATTTTCTTTGGTTTTGTTTGGTTTTTTTAAGCATTAAGAAATATGCCAGATATCACTTCTGCCTTTTATTAAAAAAAGTTTTACTATATCTTTCTGAACAGTCTATTGACACAGTCAATTTCAGTCTATTGTGCTGAAATTGCAAGCTTGAAGGCAAAATGCCGTTTGCCTTGAGGAGAATGGTGAGACACTTTAACAGATAATCCCAAACATACAGAACAGGTCTTCTCCTTTGCACATGGGAAAATCATTTTTTAAGATGTTATTGGCCTGAGTACATTAACTCTTTGTACATTCCCTTTCTGTTTCCCTTGTCTGTGCATATATTTAACATTAATACTTGTAATTTATTTTATGCCCATGATTTCTAAAAAACATAATAGCAAGGGCTTATATACTGTTGATTTCTTTTATGATTTGAGATACTTGATCTGTGGGGAAAGTGCCTCAAAAACATCTGACCATGAATGACCCATATTTAGGTAAAACCCAAAGAACATACAAAATATAAACATGAAGTTCAATGGTTTAATGTAAGGTTATGCTTTTGTAAAAGCATACGCTTTTGCTTTATATAGATGTGTATTTTGTCATAGCTGCTTGATAAGAGATTTAAATTGACAATTATGAAGATACTAAACGTGAAAAAAATAAGACTGGAATATTTATTGCCACTGAAGTGAAGAAAAATCTCTTTCAAGATCAAGATATTTCCTGCAGTTTCCTCCAATCAAGAAAGAGGGGTTTAGGATCTAATAATAACCTAAATGAGCCACTGACAGTTTTACCAGCTAGGAGATCCTGAGCACAATGTGTAGGTAAGGTCAATGAATTCAACACTGCGTAGATGACTGGACTCACAATAAATCTGATGATTAGTCAACTGCACCTACATGATAAAAATTATTTGTAGAGCTTGCTTTGAATGTGCAGATCAACCTACACTGGCTGTTGGTTTTCAGGTGGTCTCATCCAGAAGGGTTCATGCTTTAAGCTGAAAATAAATGGGGTTTTTTCACCTTCAGTCCTGCAGGAAAAAAAAAAAAAAAAGAAAAACACCACAAATGCACCATAATGCATCTTTGTAAAAAATAGATAAATATTATTGTATTCCAAAGATCTTTATTTTTTGCAAGTACACTATTAATGGAGGTAGGGGGGAGGGGAAGATTACTATGTCCTAGCTATGATGAAGTGTTATAACTGTGATTCACATAAACTTCACTTATTTCTTAAATACTTACCACACAAAGTCTTACATGGATTTAGACTGGAAAATATTGTGTAACTTAATACATATTTTCTGGTTATCTTTGAAATTGGATTAAATAGAGTACGAATGATAACAAGGGAAATAACGAATGATAAGGAAAATATAGCAAGTAAGAATCCTAATGTAGGTTTCTATATTCGGTTTTACTTATGAGCCCATTGTGCAGGATCTTTGTTCAGTCAATGGGCTCAATTAATCTGTCAATATTGATGGCTATTTTTGATACTCTGGGGTTTCTTCAGCATTAACACAAGACTGGCAGACATTACGAAAGACCTGTGGGACAGTTGCATTCTAGAGTGGCAGATGGAGGACAGAAGAACACTTAAGCTCATAAAATGAAACCAGACATCTTTGTCCAGGCAATTTATTTTTCTAGCAGTCATGAGACTCAAGAGACCTCAGATATTTGGTCAACTGAACAAATGTTGTTGTCTACAGACGCAGTGTTTCTCAAAGGATATATACTTATATTTACTTAGGATATATACTTCCTAGGGCCTTCATCTGTAGTTGAAGGTAGAAAGAGGTGTTGCCAACTGTATCAGTAATAATAAATTCTAATTATTAAATTTGGCTTTCTGAAAAGACAGGAGTTTCCTGCTGCATATGTATTACCTTGTTAGAAGGAAACAGAGGGCTGAGAAAAATAACCAAATTTCTTTTAAAATTCCCATTATAAAAGATAATTTAAAATAACTGTAAATGTCCTTGATGGCTAGTTACTCTCACTCTCAGAAAACCTGTTTATTTTCCCAGTCTTTAAAACTTCCACTAATATTTCTTGCTTTTGTGCTATACTGCATAAACATCTCATTTCAAATTATTTTTCCTTGTGCACATACTCATAGTCTGTGATTAATTGAGGCAATTAGTCTTTCTTGGGATAAACTAGATGTATGAAGAGTTTGAATTGCTCAATGTAAGGCACACTTTCTGATCCTGTAGTGATTTTATTATCTTGTCAGAGTTTTTTTATTTGCTTGTTTTTATATCTTGATATTCTTGAAATGGTTCCCTTAAAAACCCAAAAGAACCCTTTTAAATTATTTCAATCAGAACTGGACAGACCATAGTCACTACAACACTGTTTGTTGAAATAATACAACATTTTTATTTCGTATTTCTGTGATATTATCCATTTTCATAGCTGATTCTAGATGTTCCCTGTAGAAATACTTGAATTCGTGACTTTTAATTTTTTTTCTCTAGGTATTTCAATTATGATTTTGGTTTCTGTGGAAATTCCACAGATAAAGGCTGTGCTCACAGAAAAATTAATATTGCATCATTCACAACATGTAATAGAAGATCTAAATTACGACCTCTGATATCTCCTGTGTTAAAGAAATGGTTTTCATTCTGCTCTGTGAATGAGATTAAGTTAGAAAATGTGCTTCTTTCTTCCACAGATTCTCTCAGTACAATAGCAATTTAATGTGTGCCTAAATCTGTTGAAATGTCATCACACAATGACATGGAATAATTTCCTCATTAATGTTGACAAACATTTAGTACATGTTCCATAATATATTGATTGTTTTTCAGTGGGATGTTATATCTTTTCATACTGATCAGCTCTGACCTAATTGTCATGAAGAAAGCATCTTCATAGATGGTTACCATAGTAAAATAGCAGATATTAGTATGGAAGATCAATTTTAAACTTCAATCTGACATTTTAGGAGACTACAGCAAGGAATATTGAATCCTAAAGAATGCATGTTCAATTACTTTTAAATTTATTTCCCTCTGACTGCCCCTAGGTCATATTAACATTACACTCTCTGACTTCCACATTTTGAAAGTCGAGTCAAATATTCAAACTATTTATTCCATCAGTTAATCTAGGAGAGCCTTGCAGATGGATTCTCATCTTTGATGCTCTCAATTGCATCTGGATCTCATAATGAGAGAGATTACATGGATAATATTTAAGCAATACAATGCCTGACATTTTGAGACATATGAGTGTTAGCACTTTTTCGAAGCATGTTTTTCAGAGAAGTTTTTCTTTTAGTTAAAAAGAAAAATAGAAATATCACACAAAAAGTTAGTTTGGGGTTTTGTTGTGTTTTGTGTTCCACATATATGTCCCGACCAAGGCTGCACAGCTATCTGTGATTCACCTCCCTATTAATGTATATGTGCAGCAGAGACTACAAAGGAACAACTACTCCTTCAGAAAGCAGGACTTCAAAAAACATGAAACCAAATCTGTAAATAGTACTATAAAAGATGAAGATCTGACCTTATATGTCTGAGAGATTAATTAAGAGAAGAATATTTACTTTGATTATCAAGGCAAGTTATTTTGGGCAAAAAAGAAAGGCTAGGTTTTGTAAATATGTTTTGCCTATATTTAGGCATACTTGTGTGGTGCTCACACATCATGCGAGATTACTGTTTCATTTCATTATAGAATCGTAGAACGATTTGGGAAGGCACCTTAAAGATCATCCAGTTTCATCCCCTCCTTCCAGAGGCAGCTGTGCCAGCCATTAGACAAGGCTGCTTAAAGCCCTGTCCAACCTGACTTTGAACACTTACAGGGCTGGAACATCCACCACTTCTCTGGAAAACCCATCCCACTGTTTTACTACACTTAGAGTAAAATGTTTCTTTCTAACATCTAATCTAAACCTGCCCTCTCTAAAGACATTTCCCCCCTGTGCTATCTCTCTGTGCCCTGGTAAAAAGTCCATCTCCAGCTTTTCTGTGCGGCCTCTTTAGGTACTGGAAAACTTCTAGAAGGTCTCCACTGAGCCTTTTCTTCTCCAGGCTGAATAGCCCCTGCTCCCTCTGCCTGTCTTCACAGAAGTGGTCCTCCAGCCCTCTGATCATCTTAATGACCTTCCCCAGGACTGGCTTGGACAAATCCATGTCCTTCTTATGTTTGGGACTCCGGAGCTGGATACAGCACTCCATGTGCTCACGATAAACCCCCCAGATCCCTCTCCAGGCTCTGGGCACCTCCTGCTGGCCCTGCCATCAAACTGGTAGGAGTGGGACAGATTGGCATCCCCTGGCAACTTTAGTTCAAATCCTTCACCAGCTTATCAAGCCTGTGACTGAATATGCTCTTACACTTTTCTGACAGATGTACTCCCTCAGTCCCCAGCACAACAGCTTTCTCAAAGTCAGTCCCATGATCTAAGTAGCTGAATCCCTGGCTGCAGGATCAGCCCTGAAAGCATTTAATGATTTCAGATTTCACTGGCCCTTTCAAACCCCTTTTCTCTGATTGGGAGGACTGCTTTGTGCTTTGGAGACCCTTACTACCCCTCCCAGGACTTTGTAATATTTCTTGATACTCCTCAGCCTGCTCCTGGCTGTTATCACTGGTGCCCATGTGAAACACAGCAGCAGATCACAGCCAGTGAACTGTACAAGGCTTGATAGTCTTTTGTCGACATCCCTGACACAAACCTCTGGTAAGCAGAACACCTCTCTAGATAGCACACCAGCTCAGCAAATGCCTCCATACCTCTCAGAAGAAAATCACCTACTACTCTTTACCTTTTCTTAATTTTGACTATTGTTATACGAGGAGCAGATGGGGCTGCCTTCCTCAGCTCTGGTGTCTGTCCTGATGTGATGGGTCTTTTCTCATCAGTCTGCAAAGAGAAGCAGTTCTGCAAAGGTATCTCAGGCTTTGGGGGAATTCTCTTTCTCTTTGCAGGTCCTTTCCATTGCAAGCTTCTATTCTTCTGCATTTTTGCCCTGCCTCCCTTCTATGTGTGCCAGTGGGGGAAGTTTTGGTTGTTTGCTAGTGGGCTGTGGGTTCACTGCAGACTGCACTTCAAACCTTTCAGCCTGTCTGATGCCACACTGCCCTCTCACCACCTCCTGCAGCTCAGCCTCCTGCAGGAGGTCCCCACCCTGGGCACACCTTTTGCAGGCAGGTCTGCTGCCTGTCCCTGATGCACGAAAAGATCCAGCGCCATGCCATGCTCTGACTGACACACCATGGCCACATCCTGCTCCTCTGCCCCCTCTATCCACTGTACTCCTGGTCACAGTGCTCCCCGGAGCTGCCCACTGTGGGAGTGACAGGTGGCTGTCATTACTCCTCACCTGCCCCACACCTTGCCAGCTGCTCTCCTGCTTGTGGTGGGTCTCAGTGTCTCCCTCAGCTTCCCCCATCTCAGGGAAAAAAACCCCAAAATACGTGGAAGGTTCCCAGTATGAAAAAAAGTAGATAAGATAACACTAATACTATATTAGAGATGTTTGAGTAGTACCATGTGCCATGCCAAAATAAAAATTAAAAAAAAAAATCTATTTCTAAGGAGTTTGTGGGAAAAAAACCTGGAAATTTTGAAATTATGCATATCAAAAGCAAATGATAAAAATGCTGACAAAATTTCTCAATTTCTATGATTTAGATGCCTGAAAGTTAAAGATCTTAAAAAGGATTCCTGTGAAAATACTTTCTATAACAGCTCAAACTTAATTTTTGTTTTTAATAAATTTCAGTACACAAAAATGCTTCATTGACTTCATTAGAACATCCTTTGAAATTAAACCCTATATAGGTTGATATTGAAGTGTAGTAGAAAGTGACTAGTCTAGAGCACTCGGCTTAAAAAGAAGAATGAACATAGCTGTTATAAAAGTAATAGCTGCTGTAGGAGATCATACTGACATTTTTATTAGACTTATTTTCACTTTTCATAGGAATATATTCATTATTCAAGGTTATATGAGATGCTGAAAAGCACTGACTACAATTCTAATGAATATTTTTCATTCAGTTTCCACTGTAGAAATATGAGGTATTTAAAACATTATAGATATAAATGTATTGTGTGGTTTTTTCATTTTTTCCCTTTTTACATTTTACTCTGTTTCTATGACTAAAGTGCATCACTAGGTGAACACCATGACAGTAAAAGGAGCAAAAGTAAATTAATCACCAATTATCATTCAGAGAAAGTTCCCATTTATTTCAAAGTTTCAAGGGGACTGGTAGGTGGTTGATCTATTAATGTCCTGCCTGCTGAGCTCCTGCTGAGAAAAGGTCAGTGTCATTCATTGTGTCATTTTTCTTTTCTGCTGTTTTTGCTCCTTTTCTGTTAGTCAGTAATTCTATACTATGATAATTATTTTCTTACTCTAGACTGTTTGCTGGACTTTGGCCCTAAATTGCATGGCTTGTGTGGCATGAATAAGCATTAGATCCCAAATTTCAGTAGAACAAATACAAACAAGTTCTAGCAAGTCCCAGGATTAAACATGGAGAATAGGGCTGGGGTTTAATCAGTAGCCCCTGTACCACCTGACTAATATTAACAATCTGTTTTGATGGTAAAGCAAGAAGAAATCAAGACAATTTTTTAGGTTTAGGTGAGGTCTAGTGACCAGTGATCTTTGCAAGCAGAAACACCACCGTGTCTGATGGGCCACAGTGCCACAATACATACAGAAATAGCAAGATGTTTCAAATTTTTGTACATTTATTTTATCATAATAAGAAAGATTTTCTTGATCTGATGGCACCCTAGAATTTAATAAAGAACTGAGTATGGTTAATAAATTAGAAGGACATTTAAGGAAATCAAACAAGAAAAGTTTGGCATAATACAGCGTTATGGAAAAAAACGTTTTTAGATGACCACCTAGGGGAACAGAGTGTGGTTAAAGTACTTTTTATTTGGTTTCATATTGAAAAAGCCAAGGCCCATTTTCTGCCCACTTCTCCAGCACACACCCAAATCAGCTTTAGCCCACAACCCATGGTTCAAGATCCTGATTTTACTTTTCCCAATTATCATTACCAGGAAATGTAACTACTAATAACAACTATTGCTAATTCATGGCAAAAGCTATCAAGTTTGAGAAATTCTGAGATTTTAATAGTTAGGGAAATAATTTGTGATAAACATTTTGTCCTGCTGAAGTTATCCTTTTGGAATTCATTGTAATTTCCATACAAAACTAAAGAAAGTTTGGGATTTTTCTTAAATTACAACCAGATGGGTGGTACTGATCACGCTTTTGCACAACAGTCTAGTGACAGAAAAATTTGTATAAGAAGTACATATAGTACAATACATAAATATAATACAATACATAAATATAGTACAAGTAGGTTTTATAACATATGTTTCTGCATCCGTACATGCATTATTTAAATAATGTTGCAATAAAAACCAACACTTTCTTGTCATGAGATATGGGTGCAAAATAGGGACTCTGGTCAAGAACTAAATTTGAATTGTTATATGAAAGCATATTCATTCAAAATGAAGAGTTAAATGTGGGTTCAGAATGCACCAACAATTTGCATAAAGCTCTCAAGGATATAACTAACAAAAGACAACTGAACTAAAAAACATTAGAGAACAAATATTTTGTTGTATAAAAGACGAGCTGAATGAAAAATAGGATCTGCACAATTTTAGAAAGATTGTTGTTGAAATAGAGATGGTGGTCATGTGGTACTTTGAGACTACACAAATCACATACAATTACACCAACCAAATTTTCATGCCATAGCAGTTTTTATCTCTTCAAAATATTTTACTGTTTTATACAGACTTTCAGGGTCACTGCCTGCAACCCTGTTTTTGAACTTGTCTTAATATGCCATATCTTTTACTCTGGTCTTAACTTACTTTGGGTTAAAAAAAGATTATTAGACGCTATGGAGTGGCCTTTGAAATGTAATTTGCTTTTGACAGAGAACAGAATTGCAAACTCTTCAGAAGTATTCTTTCAAATATATCCAGTCATATCCACCAGACAGAATAATTTCCTGAGCTGCTCAGTTTTTAACCCAGTCCACTCCTGAATACTTTTTCAGGGTTAAACCTATTTTGCACCTAATCCTTATCAAAGGGAAATTGTTTGTTTTAGGCATTTTCTTCTGAAGGAATACAGGGAAGACAGGTAAAAACCAGTATGTTAATAACACGGAGTAACAAGTGAGAATCTACTAGAGATAGCACACTCAAAAAATTCTTTCTATCTCATTTTTCTTTACTCTGCAGAGTCAAAACTAGTGGTAGGGCACTTCTCATTCAGATGCTATCTACAGTTCTAATAATTTTCATTTTCAATTGAATACAGAAATCATGTTGTCTTCAATAGTAATTTTAGGTCTGTACCATAATTTTGAACATAAGATACTTCAGGTAGAAGCTAAGACACAGATTGATGTGAAGGTAGGGAAAAGCACAGATAATATGAAATTCTGTTCCTTTCTAAGGAAAAACAATAAATAAAGAGAAACAGTGAGGTTTCCCAAGATTTAACTAGTTTTTAAATAGTATAAAATTGCCTTTCAGATTCCAAGCATGTTTCCATGAAGATTTATAAATGTCTCTCTAGATATGAGAGCAAACTACTTAAAGATGCAAACATTGTTTGCAAGAACTACTATAACCCTGTAGTGTAGTTCTACTATTTTTTAAAATAACATTTAGAATAGGAAATGCTTATGAAAATTTGTTTTAATGGCTGGAAAATGGGAATTATTTTTTTCAACTTATTTCAGAAGATTGTTTTCCCCAAGGTTATTGACCTAGACAACATTTCTAGCTGTCATAATTAAGAGATTACAATAGAATAAGCATCTACATTTATAAAGACCAAAGCTATAATACAATTATTTTTATTCAAAATATGTGGAAGTTATTGATATTGTTCAGATGATTTTATGGGAATTTTTAGTATGCACTGAATTTAATGAGAACATGAGTATTAACTAGAAGAAATAAACATGTATGTGAGTTCGGGAACAGGTCCTTGTCAGTGAACATTTTTTCAATTACAACTGATAAACAAAGCATAAGAAGTACCTCATGACAATGAAGATGATGATACTACTAGTAAGAAAGACAAATACTTAGTAGTAAATGAAGAAGTTTCTTAGACCTTTTCCTGGAGAATTGCAGTTCAAATAAACGTGGGAGGAGTAACTAACATGAACATTTTCAGGAAGAAAAACGGAATACTTTCCTCCTGATATGTATTAGATAAATTAGAATTGTGATTATATTATTTATATTTGAATATTAAAACAATTTTTTTAAAAGAGTGTAAATATACACATACATACAAAAATTCGACAAGAGAATTTAGAGATAAAACAGTGTTTTTCAATAATTTTAAGAGTATTCAATTCAATTGGGAAGATGTGCCTTATTCTTGATTAGTATATGTGAAAAGAAGTTTAATTCATTTGCCCACATTTAGCATGATTTATGGTGACTCAGGCATGGATTTGGCAGGCACAATGCAGTACCTATGGAAAGCCCTCTCCACTCTGAAACTGCAAAAAGCCAGACTCCATCAAAGGGAGTCCCATAACGTCACATGCATATGGGTGAGAAATTTGCACAAGCTCACGGGCTAGAGTTTCACTTTTGATTGTAGAAATATAAACGTAGGGCTTGTTTGAATGTGGGTGACTGTATATGGAGTATGTGTGATGTCCTTTATAGTCAAGGGAGAGCTGAAGATGGGCTCAGGTGCTCGTCTGCCTTCTGCAAAAGTATGGATCTCCCAGAAGTTCCTTAGCAAGTCCGCCAGTCCGTTGTGCACATTTCAGATGTCACATGGTATGTCAGATAACACTAAGTGTATATATCTAGGTAAACCTAATGAGCTTTTGGGCAACACTGACAGTGGAATTTGGTGAATTAATTGTCTCTCTGAGAGTAGGATACAGTCACTTACTTCAATGTAGGGTCTAATGCTCTCCAAGCTACAGGTAGCCCTTTCAGGGATACACCAGAGCTGCAATGCACGACATAAGGCCTGGCAGGGAACTGCTTCCTTCTGGAGACAGAGCTGGAGTGTAAGTCTGGCACTTTAAATATTGAAGACCTGTGTTTATTATGACTGGTCTGACTTCCAAAGTGAAATATATTAAATCAAAAACAACATGACCATTAATTGGCATTAAGAGTGGGCTTCAGATGTCTAAGTGCAGATGTTTCATAGCCTTTTAGAAACATCAGGATTTGCTGCCTGGTCGCTTTCTGCCTCTTCAGATGAGCACAGATCTACCAGTCCTGTCTGAATATCACTAGTATGTCAACTAATTTGAGATGAGCATTTATTCTCTACATGTGATAGACTGCTGATGGGAGTGAGAGTTCCATGACACTTCCTGCTGCCTCAGCCAAGTGGAAGAAGGAGTTCCACTGACACATCACAGTTCTGTTCCACCACTCTGCAATACCAAACAGCCTTCGTAAACAAAACTCTCAGTATCTCCCCTTTACACATGAAGCAGCTGCCTCCAAGGGTTTAGTATGGCCACAACAGGACATTTGACAACCGACTCCCACTTCTCGCAAAAGTATAAATTTGTCATTTGTAAACCTCCATGGAGAGGATAAGTATGAGACCTCACCTTGAAGACAAATTGTTGGGCTTAACCCTGTGCTCCCCTAAGCAAGGATGGCTCTTTCGTAAGATTTGTGCCTTCAACTGTGTGGGAGGATACCTTGGTGAAATTAAGCTTAAGTGATGGCATAATCAAACTGGTAAAGTTAAGCTTAATGAATTACCAATTTATTGTTCTATTCTTATTTCTTAAATATTTAGTGCTAATGCCCCAAGTACATTTATCAACAGCAATTCTAAAATTGTTTTTCTACTGCTTTGATAAACTGCATTATTCACAAACGTGTGATTGTGAAAGTCTTTATTGACCACGACCACACTTAAAATAAGAAATTCTTCCCAGCCACACTTATCACTCTGATATCTGAGGACCAGCTGGAACACAATGGGACATATTTTCTGCCAAATTTCTATACTCTTAATGCGACACAGAGCTGCTATAACCTATGATTGTATTAACATAAAAATATAACTGTGTATTTTAAGATTGGTAGGGAGACTACAGTCTAAATTTTGCCACAGTGGTTTGCCACAATTTTCTAGTTTCAAATTCAAGAATTTAATCCCAGTCTTGAAGCAGTATCCAAAAAAATTTAAGATTTTATCACAATTAATGGAAACATATACAGTTTTTGAAGAGATGAAGCTTTTCAGAACCTACTTATTACTATGGAATAACATAAATTTCTTGAAATATATAAATTATTTTCTTCAATTAATAGAATAAAAAACCTCAGCCAAACACTAAATTCCCTACTTGAGTATTTTGAAAAATCTTTGTACATAATTTTACAGAGAAAACAGCAATGACATAAAAGAAATTAGAAAAACAAAACATCACTTATTTTGCTTTTTAAGAATAAAGTTGTAGAACTAAGTCTAAAGACACTAGGTGTCTTCCTTTAATTGTTTTTAGTAAATTTTAAGCCACCTTTAATAGTTTGTGGTCTGTAAAACATGAGATGGTGTGGTAAATAGGCATATTTTATTCCCAGCTGTGTAAGCATAGATGTGAGAAAATACCAAATACCTTTTTTTATGCAACTTCTGCACATACTGAAGAACATTTCTTGCAATAAAATAACAATTGTTTCCTTCATTGTATATGTCTTACATATCCTTCAACAATTTCATCAGGTACTTGATTTGATAGTTTACTCTTTGTAAAGAACTCCATTGGTGGGTTTTTCTTACTTGATTTTATCTTTCATCAAAAAGAGAAGGCTCATTTTAGCAGTTAACTTAGTACAGAAAGGGATCATGGTAATAAAAGAGCCATTTAAAGCATAGTAATGCCTGCCTGATACATCCCCTGAAGTAATCTGTGACAATTAAGCACTGAATGAGGACATTTTTTTGAATTTCTGAAGTGAACAATAATTGATCTGGCAATATTACTATCAGTGGCATGAAGCAAATACAAAATCGTTGGTGACAAAATATGCAGATAGCATGAAGATTGACAGAGCATGAAACAATGAACCACGCAGGGCAGTCACACAGAATGAACTGGGTCACTGCTTAAGCTGAGCTCACTAAAACAAATCATGAATCCCATCCGACAAACCCAAGTCTGTCTAGAAGACAGGAACATAGATCATGCAAATGCTGGGGTCATGGTATACAAATAATTGGAAAAGATACTTGTACAATGGTGTGGCACGATACCATATAATGTATCTAACTAGAAGTTTCATCTATAAGGTTCAAGAAAATCCACAGAAGATCCCAGAAGATGATGTTGCTACTGTGAAGAAAGTTCTGAGGGAGAACTGAATGTGTTCAGCATAACAGTGAGAAACTAAACGATGCCTTCTTTATTTATTAGTCTCTTGGAAGAAAATGCTAGATTCTCACAGCCTCCTTATTATTCTAAAGCATTACAAGAATTGATTTCTGCTTCTGAAGCTGAACAAAGCAAAAAATTGGACAGATAATTATTGTCAGAGATGTCGGCAGAGGTGATTTTGTCATAATTAGTTATTGGGGTTCAGTAAAGGGTAACGGTGTGAGTGCAATTGTTTGACATAGATAAGGTCAGAATAAATATTGCAATTATCACATATTCTTTAAAATAATGTATGGAAACCATTATTTAAATTACTGTGAATCTGACAGATTATGCATCTTGATATTTTCAAACTTCTTTAGAAATGCTGTTGAAATCAATGAGACTAAAGAAGATAAACTCACAGTTGAAAAGGGAAAAAGGTAAAAAGTCAACATGGAGAGAGAATAAATTTAATTCTATAAAGGTTTTTGAGTTTACAGAATTTTTAAAGTATGTTTTTAAATTTAATTGAACATTTCTCAGCACATTTTTCAAGGAAAAGAGTTCAAGAAACATATTTCATATCTTAGCAGGATTTTTTTGTTGCACAAATTGAAGACTAGTTTAAACAAGAGCAGGAATTCAGACAAGTAATTTAAGAGAAAGTGTTAAAATGGTACTTTCTGATACCTTTGAAAAATTCTTGTAAAATCAACACATTTTCAAAGCTTTTGAATTTCTATGAGAAATATATTTATTTTCTTTCATCACAGTTTTACTGTTTAAAAGAAGTAATTGACACAGGATTATTGCCAGTTTTGCAACTATATGTTATTTCTGGCCTATGTTAGTTACAATTCACTATGAATTATAGCCTGAATTTTTCATTCTTATTCACACATGAACATGTAATGGCATCTAACTTTTGGAAGAGCAGTGAATGATAATTTAAATGTGATTAGTTACACAACACGACAGGTTGACCATTGACTATTGTAGTGCAGGAGTGTTTCATCTGGGCATGGTGGAACATGTAATTTGCCTTCATGGAATCTCTAAAGAGGAAAATATTAAATTATCACATATTTTCTTTTTATAGAAAAAATTTACTTTTTAACTAGTTCAAATTAGTGCATGCAAAGCTGCTCAGGCCTATACTGCTGCACTTATATATAAGAAATTATGGGGAAAGACTGAAAGTTTATTTTAAAAAGGTGTGCAGTTTCGACATCATTTCAAAGCCACTTAGGATTTGAAGATACAAAAGGAAAATAGGATCCTCTTGAAAAGATACTCTTATTCACCATCAGTATAAGGTCCAGGTTCACTTTAAAACATTAGGGAATGGAGATTTAATTGCAAGAAAAATTATTTATTCATTACTAGGTCTATCTGCACTGTAATGAAACACTTGTGATAAAATAGATATTATATGTGAATGACAGCAGAACAGGGCCAGAAATTTTAATGTTAACATTTATATTTTCACTCTAGTCAATAGGCTAATTTTGAACTGTCCTGTTAGAAACATATTTAGTTATGCTAGGAGCCAGATAACTATTTAAATTCTTCAGGTTTAATTTAAAATAAACATCAAAAAATATCTACTTACTCAAAGCTCTGTGAAAGAAATTGAGGCTCATTATTTGCTTTTGCAATCAAATATTCTATGAGATAACTGCACAGCAACATATATCGCAAGGGCTTGCTGAGTGCACACTGCTCACCAATCAGTTCAAACATCAGCTTTGATATTAAGATTCTTTTGAACTACCACTTCCAATTTCTTTACAGAGGAAAGAAAGTAGTTTTAAAAAAATGAATGTAAATAAATATGAATTAGTTCTTTCATAAAAGCCTCATTTGGGGAAATGTCATCACAGTTCATCTTCTTAAGTATCTTCAACATGAGTATAATTTTTGCAAATATGATCTTTGAAAGAGTACAAGTTTTTACAAGATATCACATCAGGCTCATGGGTAAATGAGTTTCCTTAACTCTAATGGCATAACATGCAGTGATGAGAAAAGGGTGGAGGGAAAGTTTGTCAAATCTTCAGGGTGTTCTCTCTATTATGAAAGAGAAAATTCAGTGCATATTTTAATTGAAATTGTGCTCAATTATATGGTCACGTTTTCTTCTGTTGTTGAAGTCTTTAGCCCGTGTTTTACATAAAATTTTTTGAAGCATTATACAAGATACAATGGCAAAATTAAGTGCAGGTTAGTATTGAACCTGGAAATACCAAGAGACAGAAAAATACTGCTGACTTCATCGATAAGTGGTCAGTCCTATTATATCATTAGGCACTAAGTCCAAATCTGTTTTCTTGATGTTAGAAGTGATATTCACTTCAGAAAGTGTACTGAATGAAAATCAGACGACAAGATACAAGTAAAATGTTATTTTCCACTCACCAGGAACCTCATAATTTTTACTCTTTAAACTATGAATGGGCATAGAATGATTAATGTTGTCATGACTGACACCTTCACCATGAGTTCTTTTTTTCATGTATGGTCATCCCTTACTTAATGTCAAAACATTCATTAACCACCAATCTTGACCCGAGGCTAGATCTGACACCAAACAGTAAATCTTTCAGTAGCAGCTGGGAATTTGTAATCACTTGTTCCCATGCCTGTCCATTGCTGCCTAGCAATATCTAGACTTAAATTGTGAAATTTGCCCATTTTGTTGCAGTGCTTGTCCTGTGATTATCTCAGTGGTCCCTGATCTCTCCTGTGGTACCAAGAAGTCTGTTTCTTCCATTTCCATGGAGAAATGGCATTTAACATGCCAAGCTACAGGCAGAAATGAACAGAGAGGGAGCCACAGTGTACCTGGAATAGCTTTTCATTCGTGCCAAACACAGGACAAGAATTCTGAAACATATAAGAACAAGAAAATTATTGTGTTTTCCCAGCTTTGTTTTTTTAATTTCTGTATTTGAGATTAAAAATATTTTTACTAATGGCTGATTTACTAAGCTTCTGGCAATGACTAAGAAGTCTCAGGGTTGCTTACATTTTAACCTTAGAGCAGTTCTAAAGATAATTATCCCTGCTGCCCTTATTAGAGGATCTGTAAAAGTGTTTTTATAAAACTGAAGTGAGTAGAAGCATGACTTATTTCACTCACTGGAGACATAATTTCAACATTTAGCTATGTCAATCATTTCTTCTGAGCTTTCAAAGGATCATTTTCCTTTTTGAGAATTGTTTTCACATATCTGGGATCTAAAGGAAAAAATAATGATGCACTAGTTACATTATCACTACATATACAGCCATAAGGAGAAATAACATGAAATAACATGCAATAATGTCAGTCCTGAGACTTGGCCTCAGCAGTGAAGTTAACGCTAGTTTCAAGGATCCTCCATTCTTCACATTTTTCACTATGAATTCATAATTTTGATACCTCTTTTATAAACCATCTCCTGCTGTAGAAAACTATTCTTATTAACAAGTACTCTGAAGTTAAATAAGGCCAAGTGCATTTTTGAGGCAGTGGCACTAGAGATGAGGTTAACTCTAAAACTAAAGGTAGCCCCAAAGGATCCTAAAACGACAGCTAATGCCATTTTTAAATGAGATGTTACTATCTCTCATGTTCTTTGAAGATCTATGATGTTCCACCAAAGTATTAAAATATCTCAACAGTGTCAAAGAAGTTTCTTACTTCAAGAAAAGTTTTTGTATCTATCCTCTTAGGATGAGCTATCTGCCTTCCTCATTGGTTCCTCTCCATCAGCAGTAACATATGGTGCAAGTCCTATATCTTGGAAATCCATAACTGGAATGCTAACAGAAATCTTTTATCTGCATCCCTTCTGCCCTTGTTTTTATATGTTTGGTTGTACCTGAATAAAGACGTGCAAGATTCACATGAGTCACTATGAACATACAATTATTTAGGTATAAATAATGCACAGTTATAAACAGTTCTCTGAGCTGTAAACTATAAATGCAGATTCTAAAGTCAGCTTTATTGTGTTAATTTACATTGAATTTTTTATAGGTGATTTTGAAAGACTTTGTTCCACTCTATTTTAGACTAACTTTTGACTGGATGTGAATAACTTCTATTTATAGGACACAGTATCTTATCTCAGCAAGACATCTCAAGGTGCTTTAAAAGAGATGTACAATAATTAATAACACAGTTTGCAGTGCCAAGCTAATGATGGGAAGCAAAGAGAAAACCAAGTCAGTTTTCAGTTTTGATTTAAAGCACTCTGACATTCATGGCATTTCTTGGCAGAGAGTGTTAAACCAAGGCTTTTAAATATCTAAAACAAGAGCATCCCAATAGAGCGTGTAGTGAGATACTAGCAGGACAAGTAATGCACCTTGATATGACTTGTTAGTGTAAATGTGAGTATTAGAAGAAAATTATATGGGAAGGTTTTTTGGAGGTTTTGTCTGGTTGCTTGCATTGGATTTTCTCTATCTGAACCTGTGTGATTCTTAAAAAAGAACTATTAAATCAAGATTGTTTGGAAATTAGTAAGACACAGTTCTGTCACATTTTTAAAGACAGAATTGGAATTATATGCTCCAGATCTCTGGTCAGAATTCTATAAACATTATTTTATTTTGTTCAAGCATGAAGGATGTGTTTATCTGTGCATGGCACAACTGTGTGAGGGAAAGGGATTCTAAAATAACTAAAGAATCATGTCCAGTTTTAGCATTGTATATGCCAGTCTTCTCAATATACAGAATATTTTGGAATTCTTTATGGACACTTTTTCACAGCCATAAAGTGTTTCTGATGCAAATCTTTGAGAAGTATCAATACAAGAGTAGATATCTGCCTAAAATTTCAATAACACAGAAACCTAGAAAAGTAACTGTCCAGAGATGGCTGGCTCTTCCTGTTGACTACATTTACTGTACACAAATACCTCAGATTTATGAGGAACCTGAATTTATGACATTTGATATGATGGCACAGGTGAAAGTTCTGTTGACTACATCTAATCCCATGCCCTATCCCTAAGAGTGTCTAATAACAAATATTCAGACAAATACTAAAATGAGCAGTCTATATCTGATGCACCATCTCAGCTCCTGAAGATGGGGATTCCTAGATGAACATCTAGATCATATATTTGATAGCCATTTCTATATTTATAATAATTAAAACTCCATCTCATGCATTTTAAATGAGTTCATGTTCTTGTAATTTGCATCTTTCGGCAATGTGTTAACTAATTTAATTACAATTGGAGTCTAAAAAACACTATTTTGATTTGCTTTCAGTCTGTCAAATTAAGCCTAACACGATCTTTCTAAGCCATAATAAGTCACAAATTGCTATTCTTTATTTATTCATAAATATATCATTCATAATTCTATCATCTTTCTAATGCATTTCCCCACATCCATCACTTCTTCTAGCTGCTTATTTATATTCTCAGAAGCAGGCATCTGATACATTAATTTTTTTCTTCTTTCCCTCTTCTCTAACTTTTTTTCAGTTACAGATATCTTCTGTGAATGGAGTGAGAATACCATAATTTATTTGATTTTCAAGACACAAGTCCAACATGGAACTATGGAGTGGAAAACCTATGTTTATTTTCCTCTTTATAATAATTTACAGTACTGTGGTGTATTGCTCCCACCTGACAACCAAGCTCCCATTCAGTTGCTTGCTTACTCCCTCTCAGTAGGCTACAGGAGACAATAAAAAAGACAAAAGTGAGAAAAACTTGCAGATCAAGGTAAAGAAAGCTTAACATGTAAAGCAAAGCTTCAAACAAAGCAAAATAAAGAATTCATTCCCTATGTTCTGTTGGCATCGAGATGTCCAGCCAGTTCATGGGAAGCAAGATCTCATCACTTGTAGTGACTTCTAGGGAAGACAAATAATATAACCACAAGCTACCCCATCCTCCTTTTTTTCCTGAACTTTTATTTCTGAGCATGTCATATGTTATGGAGTATGGTTTTGGTCAGTTGGGGTCAGCTGTTTTGGGTTTTTCCTTTTCCAAACTCTTGATCACTCCCCCAGCCTATTCACTGGGGTGACAGTGTAAGAAGTTCACCTATTCACTGGGGTAACAGAGTGTAAGAAGTTCAAACAGAAACAAAACTTAAAACCCTCAATGCTATGCAAGAAATGTTCAGCCACAGTCAAAACAATGGTGTTTTACTCACAAATCCGAAATGCAGCACCATATGGGCTGCTATGAAGAAAATGAAATCTGTTCCTGCCAGAGTCAGTACAGACATTCCTGGGTTTATGGCCTCTGCTGAACTCTGTTCAGAAGACTATGTAGGATGATTCTACAACACTTTTCTTGAACTGCGAAAATTAATTAACAACATATCACTATATATATCTGACTATAGTTGCTTCTCGTCTTCATATCTGCTTTGAGTATAAAATACTGAATTGCACTCATCACTCAGTATTTCAACTTCTGAGCTTCTTCCAAAAATCTTTACTAGCATTTTAGTTTTCATTACTCTAATTGTGCCAGTAAATCTTGTTGCCTTGTTTTTTTTTTCCTCCCTTTCCCATAAACTTTATAAACATGTTTATAATTTCATACTACTCTTTGGACAACTTCACTGTGCCTTATCTCCACTATAGAAGTGTCAATTTGTTCCTCCTTTATTTTTACCTTTCAAATATATTTTACTTATTGAAAGTCATTTTCTCTTTTCTGTGACTGTTAATTTAATTTACTTGGTAACAAGACAACTAGTTTTTATTGACTTTTTTGTTTTGTTTTTTTGGTTTTTTTTTCAGATCTACATGTAGTATGGCTGTATCTGCCCTTACATATTGTCTTCAGCATATCTTGTGGTGTTCCAAGCCATTTTGAGCTACACCACAGCTTTCAGACAGCCTGAACTCCTAAACTTCATCCTCTGTAGGCAGCAGTAAGGGAGGAGCACACACAAAAATTCTTGGTACTGTGATTTTTCCCCAGTAGTAAGTGCAATTGTGACCATGCCATCTGGTCATGCACCTGAGGATCCTACAGTAGCTGACCCTGTTTGATCAGGGCAGCTGTACAAGTTGATCTCCAAAGGTGCCTTCTAACCTCAGCCTTTACATTATTCTGATGTACTGTGCATGAGGTCCTAGAAAACTGGAAGTGATCCTAGATAAGTAACACAGGAGCACTAAGTTGATCATTTTTCTTCCTTCATTTGACAACTTCTTAAAAGGTCTCTGAGGCATCAATTACGTGCAAAAATTTTATTTCTCCAATAAATTTGCAAACAAAACCCAGTATTTATATTCCAGCTATGGTTTCAAACATTTTATCTGAAAGTCAGTTTCAGGTTTGGGTTTATTTCAGTGCTCTGTTCTCTGATTCCTGTGTCTTTTATTTTACCTCTGATTTTTATTACCTGCTACATTTCCTCTGCCCTATGGTTCCTCAGATTAGCCAAGGCCTTTTTAAAAAAGTGACATTGAGATTAGGGCCTTTCATTCTCCTGTGGAAGAGTACTTAGCATGATAGACACCACATTTAAATGTTCAGTCATTTTAAATCTGACTCCTTTTAGAACTACTGTGTAAACCATCTCTGGCCCAGGCAATGTGTTCATTTTATCAATTTTGTTTTAAAGATGCCTCTGTTGACAGAGACTTATCTTCATAAAGATGAAGTTTCAGCTTTAAGGGATATGAATTATTTACATTCCTCAATAACAAATATGTGTCGAAAAAAGTAATTTAATGTTTCTATTCTAATGTAGCCCATCTCCTTGGTGCATTCTGTTAAATTTTTATTTATCTGTGAATCCATTCAGCTCTTTGTATATATCCTACTTCTAACGTAGTCAAAGAAAATTTTATTTTAAACCACTTTTACTGTATGGCTTGTCTCATAGGCCTTAATATTTAAGTTTAAAATTTTATTCTCTGTCCATTTCATTTTATATTCACTATTCTATATATTTTTTTTTTCCATCTCCAAGATCATGTGTTGCTGTTCCATTTGTTTGTTTTTCCATTTAACTCTGACTATTTTGTTGTTTGGTGATACACTTTTGTTCTAAATCTCTAACATTCTGAATTTAAAATTAGTTATTACTACACTGTAATTTGATGGAGGAAACTTATCCTTTCCACAAAGGAACTGAATTTGAATACTTTATGGCTATTAGCACACTGAACATTGGATTAATCCTTGTGTTGTTAAGAGTTAGATCAAGATGTCCTTCTCCTCTTGCTAATCCTCTAATGAGTTGCTCAAAAATGCATGGTCCCCAAATACCCAGGTTCTTTAGCAGTAGTGCTTTTCTCTCTGTACAGGTCAACAGGTAAGGACTGTCTCCTGTATGACTCTGGGTTTTATGACACAACAGTAAGAAAAATACTGATAGACATAATTCAAGCACTGTAGTGTTGCAACACAATTTTGTTTATCAGGGTGATATTCACCTCTCATTACCTCTGCTGTAGGAAGCTTATCGTGCATTCTGAGCCAGCTGTCCTCATTTTTTCTAATAGCAGCGATGAGAAAAATATATAGATCCCAAGAATACTTTACCTTCCTTGAAATGGGAAGATGGATTTTGTGAAGTTCTTACTGTCTCCGTATTGTATCACAGACTGCATAGATTAATAGTTTGGATTTTCTAGTCCTAAATTTTAACCTCAGATTTAAGTATCTGAATTTAGGAGACAGACATCCCTTCACTGGGGAATAAGTTTTCTCACTGCGGTTGCATTGATTACAAGGAGTCATTAATAGCTTGCAACAAATGAGACATCAGTCATTCTGGCCACAGTCCAACAATGCAATTAAGACCATGCTTAGCATTAATCAATGGAACTGACTTCAGAGAAACTGCTCAGAAACTCAATGTTAAGTAGGCATTTAAATATACAAGGAATCAAGTGTTAGAAAAAACACTTTCTAAACTAATGGGATCTTCATGGAGACTATGCAAAGGCAAAAGTTCATGTCTTGTGCTGCATGTTAAAAGGAACACTGAGAGACCCTCTTTGAATGACTAGCAGATGGAGACTCACAAGATGCAACAGTTTGTTAAAAAAAAAAAGGAAACATGGAATCCTGGTGGAAAAAAAAGCCAGCAATGAATCCTTGCAGCACATGAATACAAAAGCATCCTGGGATGCATCATAAATTTTTGCCAACAGCTGAAGGAGGATTCTTCCTCTCTAGTCAGCACTGGTGACAAGAGACTTGGACTGCTGTGTCCAGATCTTGGTTCTCCAGTACAGGGAAAGCATTGAAAAACAGGAGAATGTCCCGTGCAGGACTACCAAGATAATCAGGTTTTGGAGCAATAATAATATGAGGGGAGGCTGAGGAAAAGGGATATGTTTGTCCTGAAGAACAGAAGGCTCAGAAGGAGACTGTTATTGCTGTCTACAGCTTATTAAAGAGAGAGTCTAGAGAAGTTAGATCCAGATCATACTGAGGAGGAAAGTAAAACACCACCAAGTTGGAACAGGGAAAACCTCTATCAGACTTTTTTTTTTTTTTTCACCATGTGAGTTATCAAACAGGGGAACAAGCAACCAAAGAGTCTGAAGAATCTCCGTCTTTGGAGATATTTAAGATTCAAATGGATGAGACCATAAAACCTTCTGTAATTGTGATGTAGTTCTGCTTGAGCAAGAAGTCTAAGTGACCTTCAAAATTTCCCTTTAAACCTCAATTATTTTGACTGCATCCTACTTGCATAACTGAAGCTATGGTTTTGAACTTGTAGTTCACTAGAAATCTCAGGATAAATAGTTCATTACTGGGCATTGTATATTTCTTGACCATGTAGTTATCATTGTCTATGCAAGAATAATAGATATTGCCATATTGGCTTCCTTTATATCACTGTGTACTCTGAAAGATTCTAAATAGGTGGGAAGAATTAAGACATTAAGGCACATGAAAATTTAAACCTCTCCATGGGAGACATATGTGCACCAGGATGTGAATGGTGACAACAGAAATGAACACTAGACAAAAGAGATTGAAGTGACATGCATATACATTTGTCCTTATGATTTAAACACATAACAAAAATACCATGCAAGAGACTTGCTTCATTCTGGGCATGAAGCCACATTAGATTTAATTCCAAATCTACCATCAGCATCTTCAGACTAAGCATTTTTACTGCTGTAGATATTTTAAATTATGGATGCATTTGCTAAGGGATGTCAGAGGGAAATTAAATAAAACTGTCCTTGGCAGTAACTAATAGGCTATTGTTTCTGTTTTGGCATGACTTGTTTTGGTTAGCCTTTTTTTATATTATTTTGTTGTTTCAATAATTAAAAGATAAAGTAGTCTTGAAATTGACTATAAGACATGAAATGGCTTAAAAATGTGAACCCCTCCATAAACTTGGGTCAAGATGAAGACAAATTCAAATGAAGCATTTGTGAGGAGCAACTTTTATCAGCAAATTAATGATGCAGAAATATAACATTCTCTCACTTTTGCTTAATTGTGAAGGATTAGCAGAAAGAGCACATAGAAAGCCACTTACAACTTTCTTTTTTCCTCAGAAAGTGTGGCCATGTGTCTTTGTCACATTTTTTAATAAGATGTGTATGAAGATGTAGTATTTGAAAATTACAAAACATATACAAGAACTCTGGGAAGATCACAGATATGTGAGCAAACCTCAAGCAGTATTGTTGCTCACTGTGCCTTGTGGTTGCCACAGTGAATAGAGTTTTTAGGAAAAATTTCTTAACTTGATTATTTATGAGTACATGTATTTAATAATTAGAGAGTTTATTTCTGAATTATTCCTGCCTTTGTCTCTGAATCATACCACAGTAATTACATTGCCTTTTATAACTTCTATATTATTTGTATTTGTGAAGATTTAATAAGCAAGATTTAAGTTTATGTTACCGCCTATGTCAGAGCTTTCTCACACCTTTGTATTTGTATTATTTATTACTATATTCTAAAGAAATTATTAATCAAAGTAAAAAGAAGTGGTTAAATTAAATTTAGCCTATTGATTACTCTTTTAAAAAATTAATTTTTTCATTAATTTAATGTCCTTTTTTGGAGATGACAATTCAATAATTAATTTTAGAGCAGGATAAAGGACTTGAATATTTGACACTAACCTAGTCTTGCATAATAATTTCTAATATCTAAGTGTTCAGTTGAGATGGGATTTATTTTAAAATAACATAAAGTTGATTTAGAGGCAGTAGCTCACTTCCTTGATTCAACATCGCAGATCTGTGAGTTATTGCTCCATAACTTTGTACAGATGGTTTAGTTACCTGGCTAACTTGGCATAAACTACTTAGCATTGGTAACATTTGACCCTAAATACTATGTTATGACATAGAAAGACTTATTTGGAGAGGCATGTTAGAAAATAAGTCAATTCCTGATATTTCAGTGTTTCTTGAATAAAGCTTCCTTTATCACTCCCTTAATGCTGTTTTTCTTTTAAGTGACGTGATTTTGTTTCTGGGTTTTTGTTTTTTGGGTATTTTTTCACTATGATTCAAGTTAAGGTGTTCACTTTAAAATCCCAAGGGTGTTTGTACCATAAAGAATAACACGTGATAAAAATTACAGAACCACAGAATCGCTACATGGGCTGGAAGATGTTCTCAAAGAGGAACAACACCCCTGCTTAGAGCAGGGCCAGGTAAAGCAGGATGCTCAGGACCATGCCTAGTCAGTTTATACTTCCATGGATGGCATAAGGTGACCTTCTGAGAAAACAAACATTTGTTAAAATTGTTCAAAATTAATTCAGGAAAATATAAAGGTTTGAATTTTGTAGCAGTGGCTTATAACCACCAACTTCTTCATATATCTCTTTTTAACTAGAGAAAAAAAAATACTTCAGTCTCAATATTTTCTCCCCTTCAAGGGAAGAAAAGATAATTTCTGCCAGAGGTTGGTTTGTTTGTTTATTTCATGTGAGCTACTGAGATTCTAAGACAGGAAAATCCTCACTTTAAGGAGTTTCATCTATTGCAAAAATCATTTTGTTCTTCTCAGTTCTCTCAGTTTTTCAACACACATTTGTAAACACAAAAATAAAATTATATTCAGAATTTGAAATCTAACAATACTTACACCATACTGCAAAGGTAAAATGTCTGCACTTATTCTGCTTACTTATTTCCTATTTTAGATTCAAGAGTAGTATTAGCCACCAATGTCTCAAGACTTCTCAGCTGTATAGACAGAATTGATGTTTTGGATTTTTTTTTGAACCCCAACTATTCTGAACGTCTGAGGAAAGTTTTAGAAATCATGGATGGGAGATAGGGCCTGGCTTCCTTTGTCTAGTTCATTTACCTTTATGTTTTTACTGCTAGACATGATGATGTCATGTTAGTTAGATGTTACTGCTAGATGATACAGGCCAGCCCTTCTTATAGGACATACAAAAACCCTTTCCAATATTTGTGAATGTTTTTCTCATCTTCCTATATGATGCTCTGATCTAACTTGCAGCAGTCTCAGTCTCAGATTATCTCAGTCTTCTGTCTCTCAAGCAACTGCAAAGAGAAGAGGGAACGAAAGATAATACAAGAAGAGAAATGTGAATGCAAGAAGCCAGGAAGCCTGTCAAAGTGCTATGAAGTTCACTTTTATAGTTGTAATTATGAAGAGGGACCATCTATCCTGCCTAAATTTGACTCATATTGAGTACAGCAGAGGGTTACTGGAAGTGTGAGATATTGATGAGTTTTTCAGTTTGCAGCTAACTCTAGAACAACTCACCATTGCCTTCTGATACAAATATGTGTTCATCAAAAAAAGACCATCCATCCATCACTGATTTTCAGAACAGTCTCTATTACGTAGGCATGAACTTGTTCTTGATATGTCTTTTATTTTAGATATATTAAATTTAATTTTCTTTGAATGGACTTAGCTCACCAAATGATCTGGTTATCTCTCTTTGATTTGTTCCTGTTATTACTCTTCACTGTATCAGCCCCTTTTACATGTACAAGTGTTATCAGTAGTGATTTTCATTTCTGTCCAATTTTTTAACTAACAGCAGTACAGGTAGCCAGAACACAACAGGTTATGGAGCTATAGTATGGCTAGTTATGGAGCTATCCTTGTTAACTGTTCTAAATTATTTTAATCTATCTTTTTTCCACTGGTCAGAGTTACTAATCAATTAAATCAGTATATGACAGCCACCTGCTTATGAAAAATACTGTTGATCTACAATTTAATTCCATAATTTCTTCGTAACCAAATCTGTTGTCTCATCAATGAGAAAAAATAGACATTTTTGTGGATTTTTAGCTTGAAACATAAATTGACTGGTACTAGTTACATTTGTATTTTTAAACTCTGTCAAAAAAATCAAAGGGTCTCAGCTAACAAATTAAAGTAATTTTCTCAGTCCTTCCTCGTTAAGCAAAACACAATCATCTGGCAGCATCGGTTACCCTGACTCATAACTGTATTCATGTGATCCTTCTTAAAACTCTTGAAAATTCCATTTACTGGTCTTTTTCTTCTCATTATTTCAGATGCACTGTTCTTTTCTTTTGATTGCAGAGATTTAGGATGCAGTGCAAGCAAGACTGTGTGTTTGTCTTGTTGGGCAAGGAACAGCAAAGCACTCAGGGTCTCTCAGGACAGGACCTGGCAGCCAGGTGCAGGGCACCTGAAGTCACCTCCCCGGGATGTGGCCCAGCTGAGGCCCAGGCTGGGATGTGGGTCTGTGGATTGCGGTCAAGATCAGACCTGTAGAGGGGACCCATGGTCTCTTCACCTAGGGTGTCCTGGGACGGCCACAGAAATGGGGACAAGGGCAGGCCAAGCCAACACCTGCTGATGGGGGAGAATTCAGCCAATGGATGAAGCATTAAATTCATATTAGCAGTACCACAGACAAGCAAAGACAGGGTAAGATGTGTTAAGTAAAGGGAGAGAGCTCCTAGAGAGGCTTTTTCCATACCTTCATGGAACCTTTTTCCATACCTTCGTGCCAGTGTCAGGTCAGATGGTTGTATATTTTTACAGAGACCCAGAGGAGGAGGCTTGGTGCCCTGATGCAAATTCTTCTCTTAGCCATGTTCACACAGCAGCACTATCTATCAAATAGGTGCTCTTGCCTTTGTTCTGGGATGTCAAAAGTAGAGATTGAATTTTTAAAATGAAGGGAGGTGGAAGGAATGCACCAGTGGGAGTGAATGACTGCAAGCACAGGCAATCAGTTCTGCTAACAGGACAACGCCCGCTCAGAACTACTTTAAAATTTCCCCATGTGTATTTCCTAGTGACTGGGACTTTCTGTATCAGAGCTGAGATACATAGTGAAAGTTCATACAGCTGAGAATAAAGGATAACATAGTGCTATAATTAGTTCTAGAAAGTTTATCAAGTATACCAAATATTTCCATTATACCATAGAAATGGGAGCTTTCAATTAATATATGGACATAAAATTATTTTAGATTAATTACTTAATTAGTCATGACATTAGAATGTAAAAATAAACAACTAAATAAAATCAGAAATTGCTTTTTTGTAAGCTTCTATATGTTGGAATATTTTCCAAATGATAAAAGATTTGGACAACTTTCCATATCTGTTTTTTTTTTAATAAGAAAAGTGATGTTTTGGTGTGAAGTTCTTCAAAAGGTATCGAATATCATGATAATATTAATGAATTTGGTTATTCCAAAATATCTTCACCCTCATAGAAAGTTCTTCACCTCATTTTTCTGAGATGCACAAATTCATTGCTAAAATAATTAAATTCTATGCCTTGGCAGGTTCTCTGGCAAATGATTCCATGTGATAATTTGCAGAGAATCTAAAATGACAACCAAGTCATATTCTTTTTTGTCAGAACTTCAGAACTGCAACTCTGCCAATGTATTCATACAGACAACGAACACACATGAAAATAAAAAATTACATCCATGCAAACTGCTCTAGTTTTTTTCAACATTTCTTTCTACCTTTAAGGACTGTGGATTCATACTGTCCTGGAACATACTATAAGACTGTACAAATTTCTTACATAGGTTATCAGGAACATGATTAATTCCTACATTTAGGAAGTTTGGTCTTCCTTGTCAATAGTGTTATTTGATCAAGAGACCATTTGCTTTAAGGGTAATTATCATGAAACTGGCTTTCACCCATCTCCTCTTGCCTTAGGCAACAATAAGACTGCTTTATTTATAATTGTTACTAATTTTATCGGGTCTTGAAACACTGCTGAAATAGAGAGCACCCTCTGGCATTATTTTCTTAACTCTGTGTCAAAATGCTGAACAGTACTTGCAAACCAATTTGTATTCTAATTATGCAACTTGGGAACGACCTTGTAAGGCTGATATCTTGCCAGTATTTTAAAGGATTTATGTAAATGCTTTCCATATATGAAGCTGGAGAAAACTACACAGTTGGTAAAAAAAGCATCTTGTATTTACAGAAAGGCAAATTAACCTCTAAAGTATGTCAATCAAATGGAATAGCTGTTTCAGAGAAGTGTTTAATTTTTTAATATATAAATAATAAAAAACCCCCATAACTTGAAACAGAAAACTCTTTTGTTGCTGCTACTGTTTAAATCTGGAGAAAAATATTTTTTTGTATTTCATGAAATCTTCCCTTAAACGATTTGACAGATGGTAAATGATTTACATGTGTTTTCTCTGTATTGTTGTATTCTTCTCTGAGAGTAAGTGGGTAATGTGGATTTTCCAGAAGAAAGGAGCCTGCTTCTTCCCTGGTGAATAGCTATGCCTGTGAGTAAGAGAAGGCACCACAGATTGCACAGTATGCCAGTAGCAATGAGGAGCCCCAGCAAGAAAATGCAAGACTGAAGCTCAAAACAATGTTGATAAGATCAGGAAACAAAAATTAAAGGATCAGAAGAAATGGAGAAAATCCTCCTATGAACAAAATTTGCAGAGTTAGCTCCCAGTTAGTCACTGAGCTGACTGAAAGTGAAATTATGGATACAAAAGCACAACAGGCAGGATATGGACTGTTTTCAAGACCTTTTTTGCCTTTTTTTTTGTTTGTTTGTTTTAGTTTTGTTTCTGTGCTGTCCTTCTTGGTCTTTTCAAGATTTCTCATTTAAAATACAAATTTTGTGTGACATATTTTGTAATTTATTTCATGGTTATGATTTTTGAATAGCTCACTATGAAGAAAAGATCGAGGATGATCCACCTTAAAGCTATGGCTGATGTACCTTCTGTGCTTCAATTGCCTCTCCTCATCTAATTCCTTATTCCCTTCAAAATACTGCTCTGAAGGTGCTACATCACATCTTTTTTTTCTTTCAACAGGTAGTTGATAGTTATTGCTATTGCTAAAATTGTACTTATTAACTGGATTTGTTCCCCACCTTTCTGACCCATATCCTTGTATTCTCTCAAAAATTATTGTTATTGATCTTCATCTCATTGTGCTCCAGCCTGAAACTGAACAGACGGTTTAGGACAAGGGCTAGATCTGCTCCAGAAAAATCTGAAAATTTGGAAGGAGATTTCATTAGACAAAGTAAATGCATTATATTGCATTGAAAGACCCTCATAAAATTCAGATTTTCCATTTTCAGAAGGCATCAGGGGCTACAAATAAGTTCATCTCAGTTATTAACTATGAATGTAATTTCAACTAAGAAAGTTGAGCTGGAAGGAAAAGGAATAAAAGCAGATAAATTTAGCACTGGTACATTATTTTTTCTTAGAAATACAGAAGCTGACAGATGGGCCCCAGAAGTGAAAATCAAGAGCAGGATAGAGTTCATCTTCCTACAATAATCTGAAAATCATTTAAATTAAATATATTTGATCCCACTCTTGTCAAATGAGAAACAGACATCCCCTTTGCCACATTTACAGGTGATTAATATTTTGTGGTTTATAAAAAACTAATTTATACTAGCTAAAGTTTCAATGAGTAAGTATTGGTACTATTTTTAAAAGAAAGGGGAGAGGTCTCTTCGTTTTTAAATATCATATCCCTATTTTCGTATTTTACATGCTGAACCTTCCATTGAATTACAATGTTATGCAAATGCTGTGGTATCAGATGTCAAAGTAGGAAACATTTTTCAAAAAAAGATATTAATCTTTTTTTTTAATTAATTATGTTGAAGCATCTAAATACATATTTTATTATACAAATATAGACATATATAAAGTTATATAATATGGGTTCAACAAATATAGAGTTATTTATTACATTACAGGATGCTCAAATTACACTCAAACTAGCAGTTTGCCAGAGGCAGGTGTGCACACCAAGTTCTTGAAATTGAAGGATGAATCATGTTGCTTTCAAGTTAACTGATAAATGCTGGCCTTGAACAGTGGTCTCTCAAAACAGGCAAAGTGAAAAAGAGAGAGGAAATATTTTTGTGTCATTTTAAGGAATATAGTCAAGGTGATACAAGAGAAACACAACCTCTGCTCCCCTTCTGAGCATCTGCCAGATATGAGAAAATGCAGATGTGCCAAGGTATGTAAGAGAGGGGTTTGCTTCAGGTCCTGCTAAGTTCCAGGTCAGAAGGCTCAGGCTTTCAGAGATGAGGAAGGACATCACATCGACCCAAAACATCTTGGTGGATCTCCTGCTTCTGGGAACTCACACTGTTCACAAAATACAGAATCATTAACATAAGAGATCAAACAGTACAGGCTGTTTTAGCCTTAGCAAGATGATGAATTCAGTCTTCATGACTTTCTTGTTCAAGGACAAACTATTAAGATACAATCAGTGTTAAATTTTACACTGCAGCATATGTCTTCAGGTAGTCTTTGAGAATATAAAAAATGCACAAGAGTAACTATATTTAAAAAAGAGATTAATCAAATATTTAAATCAAAATTTTATAAAGCTTATTAACTACACATCATAGCAAACCATCAGAGATTCCGGAAGCATTTCTTCTTCCAGAATTCTTAAGCTTTATTTATGATAAATTTGGAGGCTTTATCTTTATAAGAACAGTTTTACTAAAACTTAGCAGCTATCTTCCATGATAAGTTTATCACTGCCCTAATTTAAACTCATAATTTACTTAAAGGTATATATTGTAATGTTATATGTAACAAAAATTTGCAACCAGAATCTAATAAAATTATCTTTATTCTGCTTATTTTGTAAGTTCTTGGGGCAGTTTGGAGGGAAGCTTTCCTTCAGAATCACCTCAGAGTAAAATTATGTTGCACCTTCACTACTCTCAAAGTTTCAGCTCAGTCAACTAAGGAATTTCCGCTTTTTAATAATATTCCAGGTGCATACTATAAATTTTATTTTTACTCCTAAATTTCAAAATTGGTAACTTCCAGATTAAAAATATTTAGACCCACCCCCCCCTTTATGGATAAATCTGAGTGGAATTGATTTCTGACTACTTTCACCTTTTCGAGAACATCGGCAGTACCTCACCCCTTATGTGTCACTATATCACTCATGATTTTATTGCCCAAAGTCTCACACTTATTTATTTACAGCATTCCAGTCACAGCATTCAACTGAATTTATAACTTTCGGTACTGTTTTGAAAGAATTAAGAAGGAAAATAAGAAAAGTAAATTAATTTAAACAGATTTTACTTAATCTAAGGAAAATTTGTGTTTCATACATAAAATATAATTATTTCATGTTCATTGAGAGCCAGGACAAATTATTATTATTTTGCTTTGAATCAATGACTCAATGATTTCGATCCGTGTACTGTATTAATAGAGGAATTTTGTACCTTATTTGTAAGGTTCTGACAAATTAGGTGGAATGGTCAACCTGTGTGAGTTATTGGTATCTGAGGGAATAGGGCCCTCCTATGTCAGATTAATAAGAACATTGGTAGGGTGTATGCAGCAAAAAATCTCTCCTGTCTGGATGTTAGGTTTCATGAGATCTTGTTTCCTTTGTATCTTGCATCTAATTTGCAGGTAATCAGACTATGTTTTTAAATGGCTGTGGAAAAAAGTCAGCTTTTCCAAGGCTGTTGCAGTCTGAAAGAGTGTGTACTTTTGAAAGCGTTTGGCAGTTTGCTTGAAACTGGACATATGTATTGTTTGGAGAGGGGAAATGTTCTCTAAAACTGGTAAAATTACAGTGCTGGTAGAACTTTGAAGATTTAACAACCATTTGTAAATCTAAGCTTGTTCTTGATGTTCTTCTTAAGGCTAAAAAATGTTTTTTAGAAAATCTAGACTTTCACAAACTATTAGTGATAGTAACATCCATATCACTAAGAGAGATCAGGCCAGGTATGTAACATGGGATACGGAGAAAATGTACCACTTGCCCTAATGCCAAAATAAAGAAAAGAAAGAAAACCTTAACACCCAGAGGTGCATTTCTGCTTCCTATACAGAAAGAAGTTGCAGATACTGAAATTTTACTTTTTAATAATTGTGATCACTGCCATCAAACATATTTTGAGTGACTTTAGATGTAAGGACGTTATTTTTTTTTCTTTTGTGAAGGTGAATTTAATATATCTGTTTAGTTTGACAGGTGAGAAGAATGGGATAGCAGCCTAGGATAGCAAGGCTCTCTCCTTGTCTTGTCTCCCCTCTCTAAGTGTCTCAGACTTGTGCAAACCTGATCTGTGAAATGTACAAGATCATGCCATTTAGAAGGAATTCAGAATGTTATTTGAATGTATATTTCTGAGAAATGTGGCGTAACAACTACACTTTGCTTTGCCAAATCATGTTTGCATCTCAGTGAAATGAAATACCTTGTTACTCCCAACATGACATTATATCTGCCATAAGGCTCAGGTTCAAAAGTAAAAGAAGATTGGCCCATTTATTGTGTTATTTCCCTGCAGATTTTCTCCCATACTATTTTTTCCTGCATGTGTACCAGAGAGAATACATTAAATAGAGGGGTTCTTTTGTCGTATGTGCAGATACAGGAAATGCAGGAACAATTTGAGAGGAAAAGCGTCCCTTAAATGTCCTCCTCCGTATTAGTTTCAGACAGCATCCTGTATGTTCGTTGCCTTATGCCCCTTACAGCTTAGAAGATACTGCAGTTTTGTGATGTTCTCTGTATGTAATTTGAGAAGTTCTTTGAGATGAAAAGGGCCATATAAATGTAGGGTATCATTATAGTGTACTTTGCTTGAATGGAGGAGTTTCATCAGGAAGATTGTTTTATTCGGTTATCTCCTAGGTAACTGTGATTCACTGTAATGATAGTGACTAGCAGTCTTTAAATTGGACAGTGGTGGCACAACTACAACCTAACAGGAATAAAATTACATAGCACCAAGTTAGGTAATGTTGAATAACCATGTACTAAATGGATGTAAAATTACGAGCTCTGGTTTCTTAATACACATACATTTGCAATTCAATATTAAAGGTTATATTTTCTAAGATTCTCCAGAGGTTTTGGTAACTGCAAGAAGTTACTGCATTATCATATTTAAACTTCTGCATTTCAATTTCATTTAAAATATTTAAGTCATTGTACTATGTCTAAGCTAAAAGTCACAGAAAAATGCTTTGCTATACATATTTTATATATATAGTTGTAGCAATTGCATGGCAATTAAGACCTCAATTCGGCAAAGCTAAAAAGGAGAAAACTCATTTTTCTTGTTATTTCTAGAGGACAATTCACACATTTGAAGTTCATATTTGCATATTATGATAAGAAGCCTTTGGATAATCAGATGTCATATTCCCCCTCCCACTGAACCACTACACTAACGCAAATTTCTTCTTTCTCTCACTTGTGCATAACACTCCCTCTTTATAATTACTCTAACAACTCATTTTAAACGCCCTTAGCAGTACAGCTAGTCTATCTTTGCCGAGTTCCACATATGATGCTTAAGAAACAGGTCACTAAAAACAGACAACAGATTGTACTAGGTATTCTCTGGTATACCAGACCAAAGCCAACTTGTCCCTTATTATTATCACCTGTCCTTATCAGCACCAGGGAACAAAAACCTCTTACTTCCTTTCAGACTTCAGTAACAGGGCCACATTCTGGTAACTGCTTGATTTTTTTTCTATTGCTGCAGAAAAATAAACATATCCAGGCAGTAGAAGTAATTGTCCACTTGGTACAATGGAAAAAAGTTCCTGTATGATAGTGAGGAAGCTGAGAGATGTGTTGATAAATTGTAGATTGTCGCCACAAATACATCTATACTATAAGGATATAATTGGAGATGAAAGAAATAAAACATCTAAAGAGATTTCTAACAATTGTGTGACGGCATCCTTGGAAGCTTCTCCTGTATTAGTGAAAGACTCTCGTGATCCTTCTCTATGTCACAAGTGCTATACAGAGCTTGAAAAATGCATTCCAGGTGCTATTCTGGGGTACCTATTAATTCTCATAGTTACTCAACTGGGAAATAGAAATTGCCATAGATTTAGATAGAAAGGTTAGATCCTAAATTGTTGCTGGAGAAGTTTAAATAAATAAGGTGTCTAGTTATTTACCTACCAGTATGTTATCTGTATTATCAGAATTTGATATTTCTGACATATTAAGACATAGAAAGAAGAAAGCAAAGTAGCTTACAATGAGAAACTTATATAAGAGTTCAACTGCACAAATTTAAAGGTTTAAATCTAAGCCTGAGCGAATAGAACTCTGTGTCCTTACAGTAGATGAAAAGAGAATAAGCATTTAGAGGTACAACAAATTTAATCATAAGATCTTAAAGTTAGTGCAGATGCACTTCACTTGTGCTATTGATATGGACATCTTTTGGCAGGGACAAACCCCAGCACTTATGTGACCATATTCAGGCTCTTCTGTGGTGTCTAACATATCAATAACCCTTGTGTCTCTGCTACAGTATAGATATCCCTCCACTAACTCCACTGAAACACCAAAGGTCCTCACTAACACATCGTCCCTCAAACATTATTGTGCTGCCTCCAGGCTTACCTCTAGCCAGACTTGTTCTATCCCATTTCCCCTTCAAATCTAGCTCAAAGCTCTTCCAATGTGTTCTGCTAACTCCTGTGTAAAGAGTGTTTTCCCACTTTGAGACAGATACACCCCATCTGTGACCATCCGGCCTGGTGTTGTGTAAACTGACCCATGGTCAACACGCCCTCCCCTCCCAAACTCGGTCACTGATACCAGACTCTGAGCAAAGTGTTTATCTGCTGACTCTTCCTGATACTTCTTTCATCACTTCCTGCAACTGGAAGGATGGAGAACACTGTTGTGCTGCTCCCTTAGCCAGTCATTTCAAAACTTCTCCTGATTGTCCTCAGGCTTCTTGCAACTTCATTGCTGCCTGCCTGGATAATTGTCAGTGATCTGAGGACTGTACCAGGGTAGGAAGCTTTCTCTTCACTTCTCCAATATGAGCCCTGGGCAGCCAGCAAGAAGAGGATTAAGGCTGAGTATGGTTATATATGGTTGCGTATGCATAAGGCTGCGCATTCTGTTCCATTCAGGAAACAGTCTCCTATGAGAATGACAAAACATTTTGCTTTATGAAAGAAGTTCTGGTGCAGGGAATAGGCTGATTTAACCCCAGAGACGCTTCCAAGCTCAATGAACCATTGTACTCATCATAGTCTGGTTCCACTTGCAGAACCTCTAATCTGTTATGCCAGGGCACCAGGGAAGGATGGGCAGTCACAGGGGGAATGTATCTGCTGCACCAGGGAGGAATTTGTTGCCATTGCCTCCTATGCCTTGACTCACCATTTTTATCTAGGTGGACAGGGGATAGGGAATACTCTATGTCATGCACCCTGTCTGTTGGGCCTGCCACAGTGAAAGTAGAGTGTGATTCTAGCATAGAAATCATAGGAAGTAGGGAATAAAATCTTTCATTGCTCTATGGAAGTTCACAGCTGTTTTTTTCCCTGTTAAATTGCCTTTATCTTGCTCCACAAGTTCTTTTGCCTTCCTTCTGTTTTCTCCTCAACCACAGGAGCCAGGCTGACTGAATAACTGTGTGGGTATTTGAATGTCTGTTGTGGTCAACCCACCAAACTTAAAGTCACATTTTCTAAGAAACCTAATAAAGGAAATGTGACCGCATAAACTTTTTTTTCCTTTCAAAAACTTTATGTGAAAATTAAGGTATAACTCATGGAAACAGATTACTAAGCATAGCTATTGACAAGGGCCTTTGTCAGTATAGTTTGGCAGGTCCTGGCAGGTAATAGCAAAACTTTGACAATATGCAGTAGCTGGGAATCTGGCCCTTCATATCCTTCTCTTAAGAAAGCTGCATTGTGATTACTTTAGTCTCTAACTGAGAAACAGTGGAAGTGGTTTGACTTGCAAGAAGAACAGATTAATTGAAGGCTCAACCAATAACAGATGTAGCATGAAATCAGAATGTTTCACCAAATTACTGCTGCTCTGCTATCATTAACTGTATAAAGAAGCAGGCACTGACCTATTGCAAACCTAATGTATTTTCAGGGGAAAATTGAAGTTACGCTCAGGACTCTTTTTTATCTGAGAGTAATGCAACAAAAGTATTTCTGAAGCTGCATCATGTTTTTCCAAACTAAGGTTTAAAAAAACCTCAACATTTTTTGAATCTGGGATAGTTTTTTAAATGCGTTTCATCTGATTTAATTTATTTTATAGTAGTGATCAAGGACAAACATATTTATGGTGTAGCTCTTCTGATTGAAATTGTAACTCACTAGCAGACACATTTTTGTTATTGCACTAATACTTAAATTATTATTTTGTTCAGTTATAGATCAGATTTCAGGAGGTGTTTTTTTTTCTATTTTTCTATTATTCTATTGAAGACTTCCTAAAATAAATATAAAAATAAATAAATCTGTCATGCTTTGAATGTTTATAACTGGGTATTTTTTATTATTTTGTTCAGTTATAGATCAGATTTCAGGAGGTGTTTTTTTTTCTATTTTTCTATTATTCTATTGAAGACTTCCTAAAATAAATATAAAAATAAATAAGTCTGTCGTGCTTTGAATAAGGTTTATAACTGGGTATTTTTCCGAAATGACCAAATACTTATAGCTGAAGACAAAAATAAACAACTTTCTCCCCAAATAGTACTTTTGTTTTGTTTTATTTTATCACACTTAATTTATGCAAATTCAAAGGTTCAAAGTCTTTGCTAAGTATCCTTGTGATACTTTACTAGAATAAGTAAAAGGTGCAATACATCCTGGAACAGCATAGCATCATAGAATCAAGGTTGGTAAAGACCTCTGAGATCATTAAGTCGAACCTTTGAACACAACCATGTCAACTAAACCATAGCACTAAGGGCCACATCCAGTCATTTCTTGAACACTTTCAGGGATGGTGAATCCATTACCTCCGTGGGTAGTCCCTTCCAATGCTTAACTATTCCTTCAGTTACAAAATTCTTCCTGTTGTCCAAAATGAACCTTTAACAGATACAGCAAAACTACTTCAAAGTAGTAGTAAGCTAACATTAGAGTATATGTAGGTAAAAGCCAAAGGAGATGAGCGAATTGGCATGGATTTTGTTAGCAGTCTGTGCAGAAGAGTAGTGTTGAACAAGAGAGATGGTGTTTTTCCTGAAGCAGTGACTCCATACATGCCAGAAGGCAGTGTCTCAGTAAGAGTTGCTGCTTTATGGCATCAGAAGCATAGAAGACAGAGGAGAGGACACTTTTCTACCAAACACATATTGTGTAGAAATATGTAAAAACACAATAGCCTGTGAGTTGTTTGATATCTGATTATTACTTTTGGTAAATAATACACCCACTGCATCATTAGTAATGAACAATTAACCAGTTAGATGTTCTTTTCTTTAGTGGGAGATGGAACCTTGGTGGTGGTCCTTTCTCTCCTTTTAAGGGAAGCTGCTGTATTTCTCTCTGAGTGTGGATATGACAGGCCTAGGAATCAAATTCCACTACCATCTAGGCAGATATGGGAAATGCATTACACGCATTATCAGAATATGTATATTTGGCAAGACAGTGAAGTCATCCTTCATCCTGTTTCTGAACCAACCTTTTCATATCTACAGCAGTTTCCCTTCAGTAAGCTAATATCTTAAGTATTCCCTAAAAATCCTTTGCAGAAAAAGATTAAATATATCTGAAATTATCAGCAAAATAAGACTGTAACAGTTGATGCTGAATTTTTCTGAGTGATGAGGAAGTCTGTATGTCACCTCATGCTGCAGCATAAACCCATGTTAGCCTGAGCAGTCAAGTGGCAAGAAATTGGCACACCTTCTGCTCATTTTGACAGATTTTATAGCTGGGTTATCAGGAGTGAGAAGTCAGGATAAAAAGGTGTAGATCTTCTCAATAATACATCTGCTCAACTAAGATAGGTTGGAAAAGTAAATCATGTGAACAATACTATGGCTGGTGCCACAAATAAAGAAAAAGAGAAGAAAGAACCAGAGTCTAAATGACTCATAATGTTGTTCTTAAGCTTTCATCAAAGCTATTTGGTGCAAGCCTATAAACTAAAATAAAAGCTGACTGTTATTTGCAAGAATGAACACAAGTTGCAGCACAAGTTTGACTTCTTCAGCTGTTGTCCACTGACCAATTTGAGGATTTTTACTAAACATACATCAGGAATAAAAAAAAAAAAAAAGGAAAGGAAAAAAGGGAAAAAAAAAAGCAAATGTGAAAATCTTTTCTAAACAATATTGATAAATCTATAATTTCTACAATGGTTAGAACAGTCTTATAGTATTGATCTCTAGAGCAACCTTTGGGGTATTTTTATTCCATTGAATAAAAGGGATGTGCACCAGGATTTTGTCACTGTGGTTCTAGAGTACTTCAGTCTAACAATGAATGCTATTCTCTATAATCCATTTCAGTATTTTGCTGTTATCCTCTCATATTTCTTAATTCCGATTAAAGTGCAACTCTACGCACTGAAACTGATGTCTAAGAATTTTGATAATTTTTAGACATACATAACTTCTCAATTTACAGTGTCCACATACTTGTTGCTTTGCTTCAACTACTATCTGAAGACAGCTCTTAATTTGCCAGTGTAATAGATTTTGTGCAATTCAAGCGAAGGAGATAGAACAGAAGTTTCTTTTACTGATCAAAACTTAACTGTCTTATGCTTTTATTAATCCCTTTAGATATGAGCTATTCAGCAAAAATTATTAATGAAAAACAACATCAGTGGAGTCAAACATTTAAAAAGAAAGGTTAACTTCATAACTCGTGTGAGTCAGTTATTGTAATTTATTCTGTAATAATGTGTAATGAAGATTGCATTTTGCAATTGCTCTTCTTGATACTGTACAGATTATAATGGTACATCTGACAATAGTTTTAAAAGCAAAGCATTCAGCACCTGATCTACTTCGTTTTATTTTATAGAATAAATTTGAAAGAGGTTTAAATAGCATAAGGTGGGGGAGGAAAAAAAAGCTGGTTTTTCTTGGATTTTTTTAAATTTATCAGCAACTGTTTCATAAAACTGTCCATCTAAAATTCTACCATAATTTATGTTGACTGTCTGTCCAAATATGGCATGAACATCTTTAGTTTAATATAGTGTCTCAAGGGGACAACACAATTAAAAAAAAATAGGATTTAATGGTAGAGATAGGTCAAGCTTTGCCTCTGTTGTAATGAATTTAACACTTTTTCGCTTCATCTATGTTATCTGATGTGTGAACTCTCCAATAGCACGAATTATCCAAACTGTCAGAAAGAAAGAAAGACAGACAGACTGACAGAATGGAAAAAAAGAAGAAAAATAAAGAATCCATTCTTTGCAACTTTAGAATTCAAATCTTGTTTTACAGTCAATTTTGATGTGAAATTAGTCTAGTCTAGCTCATTATGCTACCAGCTGGAAGACCCTATTTTGTCAGTGAAGCATAGAGAATTGAGGTTGATGCAGTGAAGAATTGAGCTTAATATCCAGAAAATGTTCCACTTCTGCGTTGTTCTGTACTGCCTGGTGAAGAATTCGCGTTGGCTATGCAAGTAGTTGTTAACCTGTCATCTTAGTGGTACATGGGAAGCTATTAATCTGCCCTTCCTGTAGCAGGATGGGTAATATTTTAATTCAGATATTGTAGTGATGTAAACATGAGAGAAATAACCATAGTTCTAGATAAAACTGGGATTCACATTAAAAACAGGAAAAAAATATAAGAAGGGAAATTTCTCACCACTGAATCTGCCTGTTAAAATATTCTTTACTTACCTTTGTATTTGGACTTGGGGGTATAGGATGGCTATCTCAGCAATCCTGTGAAGATGCTATGTATGTAGGTCTAGGAATTAGCCAAAGAAAAAATTCCTCAGCTCTGCCTCACTTGCTCCACAGAGCAGGAGAGAATTATTGCAGATGCATTACAAATGGAGATGATAACTGACCTATTCTGGAAAATATATGCAAACACATTGATGTACTTGAAATAATCCCGTTTAGCTAGTATCATAAATGCAATGTCCATAGTAGCATAAATGCAATAATGGTGAAAACATGTAAAATTAAAAGGTGATCCTTTGCCCACTGTTCTTTCTCCTGTTCTTATTACTCAAAAATACCTACTTAGCAGTAGCTTGGATATCAAGTATACTTTGTCATGGAGATGCATCAGGAGTTTTGGCTGTGGTAGTTATTCTTCATAGTAGCATGTATGGCACTAAGTTTTGGGTATAAACAATAATATAAATGGTATCAATGATACACTGATGTTTTAGTTATTGTTTAACAGTGTTTGCACAGCATTGTGAGGTTCTTCTGTTTCCTCTTTAGGACACCCTATAATCTCATGATCAGGAACACTTTCCACACCAGGAACTTCCAGAACTTCATTTTGCATCCCCACTCTCAAAAAAAAAAAAAAAAAAAAAAAAAAAATTATTCTAATCTGATTTTTCTTTATGTTTCACTAATGTAGTAAGTAACTGAGTGAACCTTGTAGCTGAACACAAGGTGTAGCTCTTGCTTTCACAAATTTATGCAAGACCTGGTTTTGCTGATACCTTTAATGATGATGTTTTGAGACCTAAAGCACTCATTTGTGATAAATAGCAAGGCCTTTTCTGTTTCTCATGCTGCATCCGCAGTGAGGTAGCAAGAAGTTGGGACTGACTAGGGAGCTGGGAGGATACATACCTGGGACAGCTGACCCCAGCGAACCCAGTTCAGTTGAAACAAAATCTACACCATATCTCAGTTACCACTTGCATTTCATCACAGGCAGAGAATATTCTTAGGATTGTATAGTCCGTCTCTTAAATGAATGATATCATACTCACACACTCAGCAGTAAAAACTTGGAGGGAAGAAGAGGGAAGTAGCGGACACTTGGAACTGACAAAATCTGGCTTCTGAAGTACCTGTTACATATGATGTAGCTCTGCTTTTCCTGGAGATGGATAAACATATGAAGCTCATGAGAAGTGAATTAATTCCTTACTTTTCTTAGCTGTTATATGCACCTTTAGTTACCTGTTAAAATGACTTTACCTCAACACATAAGGTGTTTCACATTCACTCTTGTTATTCTCTTCCATGTCCCAGATTGGGGAATGAGTAAAAACCTATGTGTTGATTAGCTGCCTACCAGGGTTAAATCACAACACTCTCTAAAAAGGAGATAATGAAGTCCTTAATGTTTCAAGTTCTTAAATGTGAGAAGAAAACACCATGTGGAATTCATTGGCTTACTACCACAAAATATACGACAAACTCACCTACAGCACACCAGCAAGGATACAGCTTTTGAGTGCTACAGTTCTGAAAGAAATTAAACATATAACTGTTAGGGGGAAAAGTATGACTTCAAGAGTAGGAATTAATTTAAATAATCACTATGAACAGTAGAGTGGTGTTTAAATGGTAATGAAATGGTGATAAATTGGAATTATTGCTGAGTGCTAAAACCAGTCACAATAATAATGATTTTAACACTTAATTGTGAAATTTTTATGTGGAAAAGCAGCAAATTTTCAACTACTTAGTTATCAAAAAATATGAAAAAAGTTATAATAATGTTCTTGTATTAATGCTTCAGAAAGGCCACTGACAGATATACATGGGAAATCCATTTTGGATGTCAAAACCATCGTCACAGAACTCTTGTGTTTATCAATTCCAGTTGCAAGCACCTATTAGTATATCATAATATAGTGAAATAGCACTTCTGGTACTCCTGGTTGAAATGGCAAGTCCAAATCTTATGAAGTACATGTTATCAAAATCCATTAATTCATGATGCTACACTAGATTAGCTCTGAAAGACCAGAAGAAGTTACAGGCATTTTTTCTGCTGATTTTTGATGAAAGATTTTAATGGCTGAGCCATTAAACTAAGGTGTAATAATGTCCCAGGGCACATCAAAACTACTGCTCTTTTTTTCTCTTCTAATTGGAATTACACTGTGGTGATAGACTTCTAGTTTTCAAAGCAGGGATTGTGGTTTCATCAGGTCTTCACATAATCCCACTACTTCTAAGAGACACATATCCCCTCACAACAATTACACCCATAGCACGTGTTAGGAATAGCCCAACTGATTTCAATATTTGCTAAACAGAGCTCACCGGGAGATTGGAATGACACTTCCAGTGCTTTAGTAATTTCTTAAACTGCAGAATAGAAGAGTGTTTGCACTCATCCACAATATCAGGCTGTAGTCATTAATATTTTTAAACGCTTTGAAGCTACAAAATTTTAAGGATGGATGAGGAATATTCTTCTGACTTGAAACTTTTTTAATACTTATAATTTTCTTATTTACTTATATATATACACCAGGCCTGTCTTTCACTGTTCTTTTACATCTGACTAGATGAGATAATCTAGTTTCACTGAACCTAGTTATTTTTAAACTATGCATATTTCCTTTGAGTTAAGAGAGAGCTTCTGCACCTTATTTAATCTAGTTTTACATAAAATAAATACTGCAATAACAACATCTAAATTAAATACTGGGATAACATACCCTTCACAGAGTCTCTAATATGAAATTCACCACAACACGCTTCTTTCAAGCATAAAATTCATTTAAATCAATGTCAATACTGTAACCTTTGATGTCACGTGTAATAGTAGCAATGTGTACGAAATTAATATCTAACATTTTGTTTAATGTTTTGAGGTATCCAGTATAATAAAAAGTTACCTTAGGGAAGGAAGTAAATCCATGGTTTGTGATCACATTGAACTCTGAGCCAGGTTAAAGTCTGTGCTTACAAATTAGAGAAAATTAATAACAGGAAAGTTTGATTAGATCTCATTTAACACTGTGTACAGTCTGGTGTTAAATTTTAGAAAAATGATTGTTCGCTCTTTCAGACTACTTGTAACTCATGTTTGAAACATAATCTCATTTTTTTTAAATCGTGCTTTTTTTAAAATAGTGTTTATACCAGGAATTTATTCAAATTTTGCATATGAAAGACGCTTCAAGAGTTTTAAAAGTTTTGTCTGCAGAGAAATTTATAATAGTTAGTTTTATATGAAGAATGTGGATTTAAATAGTGTTTTTCTGGAAAATATTTATACAAAACTGACAGCAGAGTTTAAACAGACGATGGAACAGTTCATATATCAATGAGATTTCCTCTATTAAATAACAAAATAAATATGTTTAATTCTGCTGGGTGATTGTTATTCTGTCAGAAATTTATATTTAATACATATTTGAATAAACCTGAAGGCAGATAGCAAATGCTGGCTTGTCAACAGCTGAGCAGATAGTCAGCATTTAGCATATATGATAGCCCTGAAAGGTCACTGGGTTTTGATCTTATTTCATTTAGTTAGTCTACTTCTACTTCAACTATTGCAAACATTATTTTAAGATATAGTTAGGCCTAGATAGTCTTCCATGGAAGAAACTGATGGTTACCACTTAAATTATCATTTTTTGTCTACCCAATTTCCTTTTCATTTTAAGAATGTTTAAATTTTTATTTTACTACAAGTACTGTTCTTTTACATTTTGTAAGGATACATGACCGCTGAGCAATGAGAAGTCCTGTAGAATTTTTTTCTCTTTAACTTTTTTCTTTTTAATCTCTGAGTCCTGAAAAAAAAAGGTGAATGGGCACTCATGAGAAGCTCTAAACCCAGCCACTTCCAAACCTGGTTCTGTTACAGACACTTATTTTACAATGTCTTTATTTCATTTCTATACTCCTTTTTTTCTCCTTTTCTTTACTGCAATCTCCTTTTCTCCTATCTTTTTACCCTTGCCTGTCTTAAGCTATATGCAGTTCTTTAGAATCAATGATAATTGAGGTGGAGGCAGTGTTGCAAACAGCCTCCCTCAATGTATAATTAATATAATTATATTTTATATTATGCATATTATATCACATATACTGCATAACTAATAATTCATTTCTATAGTGTTTCCCATGCAATTAAGTTATCATTTATTGCAGGATTCATATTTTAAAATTCTATGGTGTATGCACAAGGACTAATGAAGACTGGAACAGCAGAGAGTTAGACATACTAGAATAACTAGAAAGTCAAATATGTGCCACAGCCATTAAGCTAAGAATACTCATACTTCTGTCTGTCTCAATATTTATCTGTCGATACATACATAATTATCAGAAAGATAGGATTTTCCTCAACTGAAGCCCATTTTGCACCTCTGCCAGTAACTGGATCTAAAATCCTCTCATCCTAATGGAGAACTAAACTCTAGGGTGTAATTGCCTTTTATAGTGAAAATGTGGCTTTTATATTTTATTTTCTACACAGTGAGAACTAATACAAGAATACTTCACAATCCTTACATACAGCTTCAAAAATCAAAGGTCCAAATAATCAAAGGTTGTTTCAAATTTGTAAATATTCAAGATATTTCCTGAAACCCCATTTTCTTTTGCATGTTCTAGCCATCACTACTCTCTACACTTTGAGTGAATATATCCAAGTAGTCTGTCCATAGGTGCAGTCATGGCTGGTGCACATTAGGTCCCAGGGACATTTGTAGCTGGTACCTACTGAAGTACCAAGCACGTGCATTGCTGACACATACTGCATTGCTTCGCATGGTTATGACCCATTGAGAAATACCAGTGATACACATTAACACAAAATTACTGAAAATAAACTCCTACCTGTGATTCTCCTCCAAAAAATAAGAGGTTTATCCTCATTTCTCTGTGATTTTCAGAAATACTGGTAGTGGTTCAACAGCCTTCGAGATGAAGGAACAAAAATAATCAAGACCAAGTGGAGGTACTGTTCTTCCTTTAAGAGTTCAGTATGCAGCTTCTTATCAAACTGTGTATTTGCAACATCTTTACTGCTTTGGAATAATGTGTACCTTTCTAATTTATCTTGTTAAATCCTGATTTAATAAAAGCACTTCATTAGATCAGCCATTTCAGAAGCACATTGATTTTATATCCCTCCTCATTTCTTATACTTTTGTTACCTCTTTAGCATTTTCCTCTTGACACAAATGAAAAGTTCTTTGACCTCTCCTTGCCTTGTAACCATCCCACCCTGGGCCTTTTTGAGAAAATTTTACTGCGAGACCATATAAAGTTATGCATACATTAAAAATAAAAAGTTACTTATTTGCTACATATGAAGTTGGGTCTAATGAGCTAGAACGTTCAGCACTATTGTTCTCACCGATCCAGTGAGATCTTTGTTAGCTAGGCAGCTGCTTTGTAGGAAAAGACAACGCCTGAAACAGTTTGATTCTGGAGGCTGCTGAGTAACCATCCTCTGAATCTTTTAGTTTTTCCCTTTCAATGCCACTGGTTTTTGTCTTGAGTCCTTGACCTACCAGTTATACTAATCTCAAAAATAATATCTTTCTCCAAAATGTTACTTTTCCTCTCTTGTAAGGTTGTAGTCCACACGCTTTGTCACAAATCTTTTTCACAATGCAACAATTCCTTCCAGAAAATCAAGATTATGCAGCAACATTGCTAAGTTGCTAAATCAATGGAAGCACAGGGAGGCGGCATGTAATTGTTCTGCCTACTGTCAAATTAACTTGGAAAAATGGGATTTAGGGGAAGGATAAGTAGTTTTCTGAAATGAAGATTCAATATTTCACCTTTTTTCTTCTACTATACTTCTAATGTGCTTTGAAGGAACAAAACTGTTGAAAATGCAAGATAGATAGACCTTCCAGGACTCTTCAGTTTCATCAATGAAGAGTTCAGAAGAAGTAGAGGAAAGGTGATATAGAGAGGAAAGAAAGATGGGGAAAATGTTTTGAAACTGTGGAAACATTTCCAAGAGATCTGTAAGAATAAACCCCACTTCCATACATTTCTTTAAGTAACCCTTCCAAAGGGACTTGAAAGATAAATTTTATAATATTTATGTTTTATTTTCAATGATAATTAATTCCTGGGTTTAATTATAATCTTTAATATTAATATTATGATGAATAATCACAACATGCACTGAAAAACAAATATTCTGGATTTGAACTACATATCTGCTGTATTTGAGCTGAATGAGGAAATGATTCAATTAGACACCCCCTGCTTCAACCCCGAGGAGACATGTCTACCAGAGGAGAGAAAGTACAGCTATTCTGCATCACTGAGCTGATTAATTCAACTTTCTGTGCATGATTCAGACATCAAAGCAGCTCCACCTTTTTTGAAAGTCTCTCCCAGTACTCTGAAGAAAAGTTTGGCTGATGCTTTCAGGAAGTCAGCTAGAATTAGGAGTATATAAAAGAAACCCGCATGATTAGTCAAGAAGAGTTTTTACTTTTTATACTACGAAACATTGTACATTAGGTGGAATATTCAAACTAGTCCTTTTACTGTTGCAATTAATCTACATAGTCTTCTATTTAATTACATGCCAACTTCCTTGAAACCGCCAAAGTTAAAGAACAAGTGTTGCCGGTAACATCTTCCTGTGAATGTTTTTGAATCTTCTGTTCTGAAAAAGCCACAGATTACAGATTATAATTATTTCCTGAGTGCTTTATAAGCAATGTTTTGCTTTCAGGTGTCATTCTCAGTGTCACTGAAGATTTAATTAGTATTATTAAAGAGTAATTTACTTCTAAGCAACACTCTTCATTATATGAAAGACCTTTTTCATGCTATCAAGTATAAATAAATGTTGCTTTAGCAAATAGATGTACATAGCCTTTCTCTCCTCCCCAGAGGAGCAATACTGGAATGGCAAGGACGTTACCGTTTCAGTGAAGCCCAGTAGATGAATTATGATCACTTATTTAGTCTTTGGCAATATTTAAAACATTCATTTAGGAGAAAAGAAAGAGTGATAGATAGCCCTTCATTGGAGGCATTTGCCTCTTTTGAAGAGATGTGAATAAGCAGCATTTTCTTTTTGTGGCCACGATAATCTGATAAGATCTTGTAGCAAAGCATTGTTATGAGCAGTGCCTTTTCCCCATTTCTATCTGTTATGGAAATGTCACTGTGTTTATCCTAAGGGAAGATGTAGAGAAAATGTTCCTCCAAATCCTAACAGATTTAATCTTTCTTGCTATGCCTGAAAAAGAATGTTTTTGACTGCTGTGCTCTGTCTATGAATGGACCCACCAGGAGCACATCATCACTGTGCCCAATTCATTCATCCTCTTCCAGTTCACTTCACTGTATCCCAAAGAGGAACATGGGCATGCCAGAGGCAGTAAACTCTCTGTAGAACAGACTCACTCTTTACGGAATTTCTTGAGAGAAACAGCATGCTGTGGACATGAGAAAAAAAAAAGGTGAGGTTTTTCACATCATTTTATTTTGGGATGGAAAGAAAATGGGCCACTTCTATACATAACATTATTTTCTCTAGCCAGATATTGTACTCAAGGGATTAAATAATTAGATAGCATTCAACTCATGACCTGCTTTTTTAGATTAATTTAGAGCTCTTGATGATGTACACAACAACAACAAAAAAACAACTAGAATCAGACATATGGTTTATCATATTCCCCATTTTTCACTGCAGTCAAAAATGAGGTAGTGAGGGGAAGGATGTTGAATAAAAAAAGGTTTTTGACAGCATCAACAGTACAAGTGTGAGAGGTTGCTGAATCCAATAGCCTGATGAGTATGAGACTGATGTTGCTCTTTGTCCTCAGGTCCAGCCAGTGGCAAGGGTGAGCACAAATTCCAGATAGGCAAGCATGCATGAATACACACAAACACAATATACACACACATGGCTAACCACATGGATCAGCAGAGACAAAAAACCTAGCACTCAAACAAGCATGGATGGACTGACAGATGTCTCCTCTCTCCTGAATAAGGTTAAAATCTGCTGACGGAATACCTATACTTATACAGATATTTATATACATTATGAATTGTAGAAACTCAGCCAACCCAGTGGTCACTTCCAGACCCCCAGATCTCTCAAGCTGTCGGCATTGAAATGTACAATGTCCCATGACTCAGCCCCACTCCACTATCAAGTTCCTAGACCTAGGCTCTCCCCAGTGTTTGTCTCCTAGCCTTTCTTGCCATCTACTTTCTAACTACTCTGGCTTGAATTACACAAGCACAAGTGTTATACAAAGATGTCATACAGAGGCCAATTACTTTTATAGAATCATAGAATAGCCTGATTTGGAAGGGATCAACAAGGATCATGGAAATCCAGCTCCTGGCCCTGCAGAGAACACCCCAAATAGTCACACAGTGTTCCTGAGTGCATTGCACAAATGTTTCTTAGACTCTGTCAGGTTAGTGCTGTGACTACATCCTTGAGGAGCCTGTTCCAGTGCCCAACCACCCTCTGAGTGAAGAACTTTCTAATATCCAACCCAAACTTCCCCTGACACAACTTCAGGCCATTCCCTTGGGTCCTGTCACTGGCCACCAGAGAGTGAGCAATCTGTGCCTGCCCATCCCCTTCCCCTCGTGAAGAAGTGCAGACTGCAATGAGGCCTCCCATTAGTCTCCTCCAGGTTGAAGAAGCCAAATGACCTCAATCTCTTCTCATAAGGCTTCTCCTACACACCATTCACTGTCTTCAAAGCCTTCCTTCGGACACTCTCTAACAACTTTTTATCTTTTCTTATAGAGTGGTGCCCAAACCTGCACACAGCATGCAAGGTGAGGCCACACCAGCACAGAGTAGGAAAATCCCCCCCCCCGTAGCCTGGCTGGCAATGCTGTGCCTGACGGACCCCAGGACACAGCTGGCTCATATTCCACTTGCCATTGACCAGGACCCCCAAGTCCTTTACTACTCTCTAGTGTCTCATTCCCCACATCTGCATGTCTTTTAAATCTCCCTGGAATGGGGGCTCAATCACATCCCTGGGAAGCCTGTTCTTACAAAGAAATTTTTCCTAATATCCAAGCTAAATCTCCCCTGACACAACTTGAGACCATTTCCTCTTTCCCTATCCCTTTTTACTTGGGAAAAGAAATCAGCATTCACCTTGTTACCACCTCCTTTCAGGTAGATGTAGGCAGCTGTGAGGTCTCTCTGCCCTGAGCCTCCTTGACTCCTGGCCAAAAACTGCTACTTCCATCAACCAACCACTCTTCATAAGACTTGTGCTCTGGACCCTTCTACAGTTTTCTTGCCTTTCTCTGGACTCACTTGAGTGCCTCAATGTCTGTCTTGTAATGAGGGGCCCAAAACTGAGCACTGGATTCAAGGTGCGGTCTCACCAGTGCCCTACATCACCCAAGCCATGAGCAGCCAGTTTCTCCAGGAGAATGCTGTGGGAATCAGTGTGAAAGATTTTACTAAAGTCCAGGTAAACCACATCCACTCACCCATTTTCACTCAGGCACTAAGTGGGTCATTTCTTGTAGAACAAGATCAGGTTAGTGAAGCATGACCTGCCTTTCATAAACCCATTGCCCTTGGACTTCTAGTTGCAAATGCTTCGCTGTCTACCTGAAAAGTTAATAATCTGATGGCTCTGCCAGTGTAGGAAGCATTCTTGTCATATCTTCAACTTCCTTAAGATGTGAGTCTGGGCTGCATATTAGGCCTTCTATTCCCTTCAGGACACAGTCGCCAATGACAATGAACCATCTTTTTCCTTTATGGAAGCAGTTTTGACACATGGCTTGGCCTGACATAACTTTGAAGATGCTTCCAACCTTGATGAACCATTGTCTTTGTCATTGGTTCCACTTGCCAGGACACTGATGTCAGGATGATTTTTTGCCTTTTCTTTTATACCCCTCTTATACTCTTTTATATAGTTTTATGTATTCTTAGTGCTTTTAGCCTACATACTTGTAATTTTCCAAGTCTGATAACTTAGCTGAGACCCATTGTACTGTTAAGCCAGAAAACAAACATCCTAATAGTCCCAGATACCAAGGTCCCCTCCAAAACATATTTTTGTAAACTAAGATAAGCCTATCCAGGGGTAAAGTTCCTCAGAACAGGGGGTTCACTCGAGCTTCTCACTGGGGAATCTTTGATAGATATGCTAATTTGCAGGGCCTATAATTGTGTGTATTTCAGTGTGTGAGGGGCGGTGTGTGCATTTTGGGGCATTCCACCTGGACCAAGTGCTGTAACCAAGGATCCTTAAACAAATACCGAGGTAGAAACCCCTTTTCCCCATAAACCATGTTTTGGTATTATTATTAAGACCAGGGAAAGGTAACGCACCTGGGAAGGGGGGGCCGTACAGAGAAGATGCATCTGCTGTGCTGGGCAGAAGCTTGTTCCCATTGCCCTCTACACTTTTAAGTCTCCACATTCAGCCAAATGGAAAAACCATAGGAAATCCTCCTTCTCATGTGTCCTGTCTGCCTGTGAGTCCTGTCCCAGGAAAGGTAGGGTGCAATTCCAGAAGAGTTCCAGTGCAGTTTTGATCTCTCCCTCAGACTCTCTGATGCTTCTCAACCCACGCTCCTCCTCCCAAAGGAATGGCTCTAAGCAGAGGAATTCCTCTGCCTGGGCACACCTCCCAAGGTGCTGCTGTCTGGTGCTGCTGTAAGAGCAGACCACACCCTGAAGCCTGACACCCACTGGAGCTCCCTCTTGGCAGCTGTGTCTGTCACCATGGGCGCAGAGTCTAGAGCTGACATGGCCCTCTGGCAGTTTTATGCCATTGTTCCCTGGTCGAGCTGGCAGAGCTACAGTCCTCCTGCCCACCCTTCTGTGGTAGCTAATTCTGTGTGAAGTGCCACGCCATGGCCTCACTGATGTGCCATGCCCCAATTGTCCATTCTCCTCTAGCACTTCTGGTCACTAGTGGTACCCAGAGGCTTCTTTTAGACGGCAGGAGCATGTTTGGGCACCATTGCTCCTCTCCCTGACAAGTTACATCAACCACTGTCATGCAAACTACAGGCTCCAGGCAGCTCTCTCTGCTGAGGTTTCCCCAGTTTGGGAAATCCTGCCATGCACCCGCTAGGATACCCCTCTGTGCATTATTTTGGCACCAGATCTGCTTATCAAGTTACAGATCAACTCCTATCAGTTTCAGAACAGATCTTCAAAATCACATCAAAACAAATTAAACACGTTTCAATAGATTGCTGGACTGCTGGAAAGAAGCTTCTGTTATTCCCACCAGAATTAACGCCTTTTAACACAGTTCTGATATTGATAAGTAAAAATTTCATTTATACATGAAGATATTTCCCTTTACATAAAAAGCCTCTTCACTTACTGCTGTGTTGGATGAAAGATTCTCAAGAAAGTAAATAATAGCATCTTTTGAATTTCATTTCCTTAGAATAACTAAAAGGAAAAGATTAACTCAGATTCTTCGTGAAGGATTAATCTCATCAAAGAAATATAAATTGGTAGGGTGGATTAATCTCACCTAATAGATGTCCACAACACAGAATCTTTATCTGAGTCAGTCATGTAAAATTCTCATATAATCAATGGACAGAACAGGCACTTAAAGGGTCTCATTCCACTGACCTATTTCAGATACTTATATTTGAACAAATATCTATTTCTCTCCAGTGACCAAGAAAGGAGCTGAGAATGACTAGCTCCAATGTCAAGCAAACATACTTCTAGCAAACTGCAGAATCTAATGGACTAGGACCAAATTAGGACTTGACTTTTTCCCACTGAAGTATAAAATTGGATTTTAAGATTCCTTTACAGCCAGAGAACATTAGTGTTACAAAACACATTAACTTTTTCCCAGATGTCCTTATCACACTTCTTCCTAACAGCTTTGAGCTACATCTAGATTAATCCTGACCTGTCATCATGTAGTCATGTTTTGCATATGATCGAGGCCAATTTCATAGCTAAACTGAGGGCTTAGGCATTTAACTTTCACAAGAAAATCTCATCTGGAATTCAAGTCCAGAGTCATACAACTAAATTTAAAATTTAGATATCTACAGTTCAGAAGCTCAACTGCAGATTATATACATATATATTTGCACTCATGTTAAGCATAGGATTCAAATCAGTTGCCTGATCAATTCAGAACTGGTGCAGCTACTGCCATTTGAGGTACCTGAGCATACCTGAAGTATTCAGCTGGGCCTAGGAGTTGTGTTCCGAGGCATATATGACCCTGCCCTTGTGGGGCAGACCTAAAAGCAGCTGTGATTAGATGGTAATTACTTAGATCACATGCCTATGATGTGTTTGCCATCACGGAAACATGGTGAGACAACTCGGCTGGAGCACTGCACTGGATGGCTACCAGCTCTTCAGAAGAGACAGGAAAGAGAGAAGAGGTGGAGGGGTGACCCTTTATATTAGGGAGTTTTTTGATATCTTAGGTATTGAAACTAATGATGATGAAGTTGAATGCCTATGGGTAAGAATTCAGTGAAAGGCCAACAAAGCTGACATCCTACTGGGGGTCTGTTATCGTTCACCCAACCAGGAAGAAGAGGTGGTAGACTTATTCTATAAGCAACTGGAGAATGTGTCAGGATCACCAGCCTTTGTTCTTGTAGGTGACTTCAACCTACCAGACATACGCTGGGAGCTTCATACTGCAGAAAAAAGGCAGTCCAGGAAGTTTTTAGAGTGTGTGGAGGATAACTTTTTGTCGCAGCTGGTGAGTGAGCCCACCAGGGGAGGGACTATGTTCACAAATACAGATGGACTGGTGGGAGATGTGGAGGTTGGAGGCCGCTTGGGGCACAGTGATAATGACATTATAGAATTCTTGATAACTGGTGAAATCAAGAGTCAATAAGACCTTTACATTGAACTTACGGATGGCAGACTTTGGCCTGTTTAGGAGACTTATTCAGAGAGTTCCTTGGGAAACAGCCATTAAAAACAAAGGAGCTCAGGAAAGATGGGAGTGCTTCAAAACAGAGATCTTGAGGGTACAGGAACAGACTGTCCCTGTGTGATGAAAAATGAGTCGATGAGGCAAACGTCCAGCCTGGATGGGCAACAAGGTTTTGAAGGAACTTAGAAATAAAAAGAGTCTTGGGAAGGAGGGTCGGGTTTCTCAGGAAGTTTCTAAGGGGGCTACCAGGGAATGTAGAAAAAAAATTAGGGAGGCCAAATCTCAGTTCGAACTTAAATTGGCAACTTCTGTAAAGATAATAAAAAAAGTTTTTACAAATATATTAATGGTAAAAGGAAGGGTGAGACTGACCTTTGTTCCTTATTGGATGAGGCAGGAAACTTAGTAACTAAAGACGAGGAGGAGGCAGAAGTGCTTAACCCCTTCTTTGCCTCAGCCTTTAGTGAGAAAACAGCTTGTCCTCAGGATAGCTGTCCTCCTGGATGGGAAGATGGTGTCAGGGAGCAGAATGGTCCTCCTGTTATCCAAGAAGAGGCAGTCAGAGAATTCCTGAGACACTTGGATATTCATAAATCAATGGGACCAGATGGGATCCATCCCAGGGTGATGAGGGAGCTGGCAGACGAGCTTGCGAAGCTGCTCTCCATCGTTTACCAACAGTTCTGGCTCACTGGGGAGGTTCCAGATGACTGGAAGCTGGCCAACATGACGTCCATTTACAAAAAGAGTAGGAAGGAGGATCCTGGTAATTATAGGCCAGTTAGCCTGACTAACCTGGTAAGGTCATGGAACAGTTCATACTGAGTGCCATCACACAGCACCTTCAGGACGGCAGGGGGATCAGACCCAGCCAGCATGGCTTTAGGAGGGGTAGGACCAATCTGATCTTCTTTTATGATCAGGTGACACGCCTGGTGGATGCAGGAGAAGGCTGTGGATGTTGTCTATTTGGACAACAGCAAGGCCTTTGACACTGTCTTCCACAGTGGACTCTCTACAATTACCTGAAAGGTGGCTGTAGTCAGGGGGGGGTTGGTCTCTTCCACCAGAAAGCAACTGACAGAATGGGAGGACACAGTCTCAAGCTGTGCCAAGGGAGGTGTAGGTTGGATATAAGGAAAAAGTTTTTCACTGAAAGAATAATAAAGTACTGGAATGGTCTGCCCAGAGTCACCATCCCTTGATGTGTTTAAAAAAAAGACTGGACATGGCACTCAGTGACATAGTCTAGTTGAGGTTTAGGGCATAGGTCGGACTTGATGATCTTGAAGGTCTCTTCAAACCTACTCATTCTGTGATTCTTTGATTCAGTGATTCTGTGATTCTGTGATTTCATGATTCTGTGATTCTATGATCAGGCAACTAAACAAACGTCCTACACAATGCACTCACCAGTGTCTAAAAAGATCATTTGTTGAGCTAGATATTGACAAACTGAATAGAGAAGGGAATAAGTATGTCGGCATTTCTTGATTTTGTTGTTTTTTCTTCTGAAAGAATGAGGACTGGAAAATGTATTGGTGTTTTATAATCACCTTAATAAAATTGCCTAATTAAATATTTATAGCAGAGAAATTGACTAAACCTTGCAAAAAAAAAAAAAAACAACAAACACCCCAGGAAATGCTGTATACTTTGAGCAACTACCTTGGAAAGTGGTACAAGAGGTTAGTACAAAACAGTTGTGCGGGATAAGAGAAAAACAAGTTGTCCAACAGAAACTCTCCTGGTCAACACAACATATACATGATGAATTTCTGTTTTTCTTTTAAGGGACATCTGTACCTTAATTTGGTGCAAAAATATTGCATAATGATTCTTTAATTTATTGCATATTGATTTTTAAGAGTTTCATCTTATATATAGATGCAGAAAATTTATGCTATGTTAGCATGAATTTGCTTGAAAACTAAAAGAGCACTAGTCTGATTTATTAAATAAGGGTCATCAAGGCACCCTTGCAATTACATACACCTTTTCTAGACAAAGATAAGTGTTTGATTTTACTATATGTGTGGTTTACAAGAAAAGACAAGCAATTTCTTTTTTTTTTTATATTTAAATTGAAGATAATTAAAATCATAGAATCATAAAATCATAGATTATTTTGAGTTGGAAGGGACCTTAAATATCATGTAGTTCTAACTTTGTTGCCAGAGGACAGAGACACTTTCCATTAGACCAGGTTGCTCAAAGTCCCATCCAACCTTACCTTGAGCACTCCCAGGGTATCCACAGCTTATCTGGGCAACCTGTTCCACTGTCTCATCACCCCCCAGTAAATGCTTTCTTCCGAATTCCTAATCTAAACCTATCTCTTTCAGTTTGAAGCCATTCCACCTTGTCCTATCACTACAAGCCCCTGTATAAAGTCTATCTCTCTCCATCTTTCTTGTAGCCCCCTTTAGGTACTGGAAGGATGCTATGTCTCCACGCAGCCTTCTCTTCTCCAGGCTGATGAGCCTCAGCCATCTCACCTGTCTTCATAGGAGAGGTGTTTCAGCCCTCTGATCATCTTCATGACCCATCTTTGCTGTGCTGGAGACCCTAGCATTGATTCCAGGTGGGGTCTTAAAACAGCGGAGTAGAGGAGCAGAATCACCTCTCTCAACTTGCTGTCCATGCTCCTTTTGATGCAGCCCAGGATACAGTTGGCTTTCTGGGCTGTGAGCGCACATTGCTCAAGGATGTCAAGGTCCCTCTGAATGGCATGCCTTCCCTACAGCACGCTGAAGTTCTTGCTTTCTGTGCTTCCACTTTCTGTATATCAAAACTTTGAGGTATTTGTACTTTGACCTATTAATTTAGGTCTGGATATCCAATGTGGAAAAATCTGGCTTTAGAATTTGACCCTGCAATAAGTCAGCAGTGAAGGAAGAATACTTCTTTTCTCTCAGCCACCACTGGAAGTCTTTTATATTGCATATATGCAATAGACAAACATACAGGTAGGGGTAGTATCTTCAGACATCTCAAGTTAGACGGCATATAGAATTATAAAATTTAAAAATTATTTAAATTGGAAAAGACCTGGAAGATATCAAGTTGAACTGTTAACCTTACATTGCAAAGCCTGCCCTTAAACAACGTCACTAAGCCTATACTGTGTATGCAAGCTTATACTTCCCAATAGGACTGCTTTTCTCTTTTCATGAATGCTGAATCATTTCCTAAACAAACCACAGCATATAGGAATAAGAAGACTGCAGTATCTCCAGACTATTGCCTGGAATAGAAAATAACCATTTTAATGACCTTTGGAGTGTTAGTGGTGGTGGGAAAATATATTAGCATTGCTTTTTAGATTTAGCACCAACTGTCCCTGAAGTTTATTTGGGTGAAGAGTGGTTCTTTGCATAAATTCCACACAGAAAGGATGAATAACTACAGCAGAATAAAAACACAGGAAAAAACCTAACCTGTATCTTAATTAAAAGCAAAGAAACAAACAAACTCAAAACAAAAGGTACAAAAAAAGGAAATTTTTCTGCTTCTTTGACTTCCCAAATATTCTTAGGAAGATTAACTGTCTGATTATTCTGTGATGTTAACTTATGAATTTTTAATAAATTTTTATTCTAAAGGCTAAGATACATAACACCTGGGAAAAGTGGGGATTTTTCTTACTAAAAAATATATCACTTGACTATCAGAAATTTTTGCTGCATTACATAACCATAGATTATGGTACCTATTGAAATCAATAAGCAATGGACTTTTATTGATATCTTTCTTAATGAATTCAGGACAATATGGTCTCTATTAGAAGTCCCTCCAGAACTTCGGGAATGACAAAGTCTCTGAGAATTTAACTTTTTTCAGAAGAATACATCCCTGATTCCCTCAGGCTGATGCATCCATAATGAATGTCTCTGGATCTATGCTGAGCCCCATTAAATCACTTTCCTTGATACAGAAGTACATCCATATGAATCAGCCTGTTGATCAGGCCCTGTACTCTGGCAAATATCATCAGATTGATGCACAGACAATCTTGAAGTTCCATTTAACCACTTCAAATAGACTGTAAGTGGGAGTTAAATGCTTTATAGGTTTCTGATGGCTTTTCACAGAGGGAATTACACCCTAAGTGAATGTACAGGCTACCCATATCTTTTATACAGTGTCAGGAATTCATAGGGCACCTTTGTTCAGAGAATTTCTTAATCATTTTTACACTGTATGTTTCTCACAGGAATTGTTTTGTGTCTCAAATACTGATAGCTTACTAACAGTTTTATACGTGCCTTTTATTTTTTTTCTTAAACAGCAATTACCAATTCACCATTGTCAGAGTCAGAGGATTAGGGTTTTTTTTTTTTCATTGTATCAAACCCTTATTAGTCCATTACAAAGAACAGGACAAAGTTACTTGTGGTTTGTTGTTTTTTTTTTTTTCCTAGAAACAAAGAGGTGTATATATCACTTGTCTCTGACTTCTCTCTGCCTTCACTTATGCTAGTTATTTCATCAAAACCCCCATTGTAAGTTAATTCCCATAGAGATACAACATAATCCTACAGGAAGACAGAACCATTCAGGATAGAAGGGACCTCTTGAGAACATTTACTCCTGTTCTCTTTATGAGTAGGCTCAGCTACAGAATGGTGCTCAGTATTGAGTCCAGTTGGGTTTTTACTGTCTTCAAGGATAAAGACTACTCAAGCTCTCTGGGTAACTTGTGCCAGCACTGTCATAGTAAATAAGTGTTCTCTTGTGTTCAGATGGTATTTCTAGTGTTCAAATATTTGCATGTTGCCTCTTGTCTTGCCAGTCAGCACCGCTGAAAAAGTTTGGCTCCCTTGATTTCATTACATCCCTTAAGTGTTTATACACATTGTTAACATCTCCCCTAAGCCTTATCTTCTCCAGATTGAACAGCCCCAGGTTGCAGCCTCTCTTCATGTAAGAGGTACTCCTGTTCCTTAATCATCTTTGGAGCCCTGGGCTCGACTCACTCCAGTAAGGCTGTACCTGTTTTGTACTGGAGAGCCCAGAAGTGGACCCCAGTACTCCAGATGCAGCTGAATAGGTCACATGATACAGGATTTACATTGCAAAGGTGGTAGGAAATATTGGATAGCTTAGAAATGCATGGAGTACTTCAGATCTCCTTGTCAATGCATATTGCTTAGGGCTGCATGTTCAATAGATATAGTGGTTGGATATGTTTTTTGTAAGCTTCTACTTATATGAGAACTTTTATTTTTTGTGAAATGCTAATTTTGATAACCCTGATCCTCAATCCTTTTATTCTACACGCTTAGCATATATTAAGTTAGAGGAGACAAATGAGGGTCTGAATTCACTTTTATCTGCTTATGCCCTACTCTAAGAGGAGCCTACATCTGTGGCAGATTTATTTAATTTGTGGAGACATCTCTCATTAGAAAATTACTGAAATGTTTAAATTCTGACAGAGTATTGATTCACAAGCCAATACAGATCCACAAGCCATTGTAAAAGAAACAATTATGACAACATTTTTTATAAATACCAAAGTTTCTGAAATACAGATAAAATGTAGGAAATTGGGGTTTGTGTCTAACATTTCTATTTCTTACAACTTACAGAAATCTTTTTCCTGGCTGAATTTGTCAGGGTTTTTTTATTTTTTTTTTCCACAGTCTTTGTACATCAACAAATTTTACAACAAAAAAATCACTTTTGCTTTTAGTTGTTTAGATAAGATTCTTTTCATTGATGAAATCATGTATGCTGCCACAAATTTTCAAGCAGTAAAACAAACCTTAGCCCATCCTTGTGAAGCTGTTATTAAAAACGCACTTTTATTGCAAAGGCCAAAGTGGTGATAAGCAGAGAAGTGAAAAAGATGAAGTCCACAGGAAGGAAGGAAGGAAGGAAGGAAGGAAGGAAGGAAGGAAGGATAGCAATGCATAGTTTTTTAACTGTTTGCAACATTAGCTCTCCAAAATCATTAATAGACAATTTGGTGGTAATACTTTTAGACTGAAACAAGCACAAGAGTATGACAGGTGACAGCCCTTATTTTCAGTTAATAAGTTTTCTAGCTACAGATAATTTTTATTCACCACTGGTAGGACCATGATAGGAAATATATGTGCTGCTTTGTCTGACATAATTCTAACATGAAGAGACTTAATGAGATTGAGTCCAGAGGAAAAAATACAAAGTGATAAGCAGTCCTTAGAATTTAGCTGAGAAGACAGCTCATGGGTCTTGTTGTTGGGGTTTTTGTGGTTTTTTTTTGGTTTGTTTTTTTTTTTTTTTGTTTTTTTTTTTTTTAATTTTTTTTTGTTTTTTTTTTTTTTGGTTGTTGTTGTTGTTGCTTTGGTTTGGTTTGGTTTTTTTAAAATAATAATTTTAAAGCTTAAATAGCAAAAGTGAAAGTATTGTCTGCATGGATGACAGAATATAACGACATATGGAACTATAAAATGTTCCACTTAGATGTTAAATACAATTCTCTAGTAAGAACAATATCAATTGCTTTTGTAGGTTGCAAAATCTCCTCTGCTGATATTTTTTTTTTTAAAGAAGTGTGCTTTTTATCAATAGTGCCTAGGATATGTTAGATCTCACAGTTAATACAGCAGAAATTAGGACTGGGCAATTGTTCAAGGTTTTGTTTCTCTTTTTCTACCACGATATTTGTTAACATAGTGACAATGATGCTTATGTTTTCTATAATTAAGGTTTATCTGTTAATCATATAATCAGTGAATCATGTTTTACATGAGACCAGCCCTTCTCATGACATTTCCTGTCTTTAACCCACAGACTGCCTTACCCTGCACATTTTCTCATCACTATTTGGAGTGTTAGTGGTGGAGGGAAAATATATTAGCATTGCTTTTTAGATTTACAGAGACAGTAGCACCAATAAAAGTGGCCAGGTACAAAAAACCTTTCAAAAGTAAAAAAGTAGATGGCCCACACACCCACAGCAGTGCAAATAAATTAAGAATATTTGTTGATCTAAAAAGAAAACTATAGTAAAAAAAAAGTAAACCATGATTCAAAAGGTAAATAAATAGCATTATTAAAACCAATAGTTGCTTTTAAATTAAGGGAAGAGCTTTGGGATACCATGTGGTTTTTTCTGTCTTTCTAAATATTAGTAAACTAAAAAAATATTAAACTATTCTCTTGTACTGACACTAACCTGTCACACAATACCATTAAATTCTCTTGCTCTCCCAAATTCTGCAACTACTACAAATTGTGTATTGGAAATGGCTACTGACTGGTGCTTCTTCCTGAAATATGTCCAGGAATTGTCTGGGAAAATGCTTGTCAGTTTGGGATGAAGGCCCTGTTTCAGTAAATCGTCAGGATAGATAATTTAGTCTGGGTGCTGGGGGACTGGCATTGTTTGTTTCATTCTTAGCTACATGAAGGTCAAGGGAGCTGCCAGAGCCTACCTTCTAGACCACATGCTTAGCTGTACTTTCCATGTGAGACTGCTCACGTTTACTTCATCTCCAGCAAAATTAGAATGACCAAGCCTCTATTACAAGACAGGAGTCCATTACTGAGCCTTAAAAATGTATTTATACTGTTGCCTTTCCCTGGTCTTAAAATTAAAACCAAAACACAGTTTACGGGGAAAAGGGATTTTTACCTCAGTATTAATTTAAGGATCCTTGAGTGCATCACTTGGTCCAGGTGGAATGCCCCGAAATGCACACACTGCCCCTCACACACCGAAATACACACAATTATAGGCCCTGCAAATTAGCATATCTATCAAAGATTCCCCAGTGAGAGGCTCGAGTGAAGCCCATGTTCTGAGGAACCTTTCCCCTGGATGGGCCTATCTCAGCTGACAGAAATGTGTTCTGGAGAGGACCTTGGTGTCTGAGGCTTCCTGGATGTTTGATCTTCTGGCTAACAGTACAGTGGGTCTCAGCTCAGTTATCAGACTTGGAAAATTACTTGGAAAAAGTATGTAGGCTAAGAGCACTAAGAAGACACAAAACTATATAAAAGGGTATACAAGAGGAGTGTAAAAGAAAAAAGCAAAAAATCATCCTGGCATCTATACAGATACTAATAAACTTGTATTTAAAAAAGTAAACTTGGCGCACAGATCCTGTATTTTCAAAAATACAATTTTCATTGGTTTCAGATTTTTTGAAGTTTATGAGAAGTAAAAAATCTATTCTGTTATACATTTTTAATGCTTTGCTCATTCCTGGTAAGAAATATGATATATTGATTGAGGATGAATGCAGTATTTACTTGTAGTTATATCTTAATATCCACTGCCTTTACCACTGCTAGCATTGTATGGAATTGAATCTGTTTGAGTATAGTACTGGAAAGTTCTGGAAAAGTTATTAAACTTTTTAAGGATATTTAGATAAAATTTAGAAATATTTAGTATATACAATGGAATGCTTAAATCCCACAGATTCTGTTCATTTAAAGGAAACGTATGTTACATAAAGTTTCTGAAAAAAGCATTTTATTGCAGGAATTCTTATTGACATTCACATAGTGTATTTAGATTAATCATAGTCCAACACCCCAAAATTCTACACTATATGAATTGCAAACAGTCTTTTTTAAGAAGGGCACTACATTAATCATATTTTTAAACTTTTCTGAAAACTGTGAAGGTGACAAGCCGATTTGCCTGAACTTTTATTTTTTCAGGCAGAAAACAGAACCAAACATGATAATTTAAATAAATTTTTGTCTTGTTTGAATACCTATTGATTCTGTTGGATTTTATTCTTAACAAATAACCACTTTTCCTTTAAATAAAAGCAATAATCAATTGATGTCTATCAAACACTCTTTACTGACTAGTAGTACTAGACTAGTACTGACCTGGAGCAGGCAGTCCAGGCAGGAAGGTGGTGGGGAAGTGTCAGTGTGGCGGTCAGGGGCACAGGAAGGCAGGACAGGTGCGAGGGCGAGCCAGCGAGGGTAGGAGAGCCAGGAGGCAGGCAGGCTGGGGCCAGGGCAAAGGAGGGGGCGAGCTGGCCAGCAAACAAACAGTAATGAACCCCAGCGAGCAGCGGAGAGCAGCGAGCCCCTCGCAAGCACCAACGCAGTTAGTTTTTATATCCCCTGGCCCCTCCCAGAGTCTGCCCACTAACGGGGAACCACTGCTCCAGTCCAGCCTTCCTGTGCCGTCCATTGGTGGGGAACTCTTCACTACTTGATTGGAGAAGTCCCTCCACAGTGTCTCCTACTGCCTGCCTCGTGTGGGGTGTTACCAGGTGCAGTCTCCCCAGGGATGAGGCTTCCCCCACTCCTGGCTGCCTCCCATACCTGACAGGTGTACACTCCCTCCCCCCACGTGCCCTGACAGCCCTGACAACCAGAGTTGAGGCAAACTAAAATGGCTGAACTGGCCACTTTTAAAAATGTTGTCTTCTACTAAAAATAAGGTTTTTTTAAAAAAAGGCACAATAAGCATGTAGAGCATATCCTCAGTTTAGAATGTCCCAACTGCACATCAGAGTATATTGTGGAAATAATGTGCTAAAATAATACAGAAGATATTTTTTCTTTACAGCTGGGGAAATTTCTAAGGATTGTTACACTTTGATGAATGAAATTTGTTTGCTTATGACTTAGGCAATAGGCAATCCACTTATACTGCATTGCCTGGTCTGAAACATCTGAAAAATTGTTTTATTTTTCTGTTTCAACACATTATTTCAGTCTTTTTCAAGTTATCTTATTCTGCTGTTTAGAAGTTCATGGCAAGTAGATTTTAAATTACAGCACCTCCAAAAATAAAAACCTGATATTACAATTTTTATGACATTTGAGAGTAGCTTTACTGTTGAAGAAAAATGAGTAAGAGGAAAAAGAATGAATTCATGTAAACAAACTGAAAATCTTGTAGCACACATAGTGGATAATAGCTTTTCCATCTCTGAATAATTCTTAAGCATGAATAGATTATCCAAATGACTGTGCAATTGTATGAAAGATGTTTGGTATTAGTATAATCATACATGTCACAAAGAGTGATGATGGCATATTATACAATCAGAATTTACAGAACATAGCTGTCAATGCTATATCTAAGCCTCTTTTCAAAGGAACTGGTGTTTAAAATTTGAATCTGAACTTCTACTTCTTGTAGAAATGGAAGTGCTGGGAACTAGTATTGTATGATTATATCAAAGAAATGCTGATTAGAAGAACAGATAGTCTGCAAAACTGCACAATATAGTTCATAAAATCTTTATTTCTTCAAGATCAAAGCTCAGCACTATTCAATTTTCTACACCTGGGCACCACTCTTAATCTAGCTTTTTGCTTTACATTTTGTTCAGCCTTGATTGAAGAAAAAAAGAAAAAAAAATCATGATCTTCTGTTGTTCATTCTTGTATAACCAAGAAACCTTGATTCTTAGGTCTGATATTTTTAATTTAATCAGATTCAGAAGTAAGTACTGTCTCCTCTCTAATATGTGTAGGGTTATTATTCCTGTGAGGGAACAAAGGTGACTGAGTTTTTTCATCACCTGTCCTTTACAGTCTTATTTTTCAAACCTATTCTTTGTTGGACTTCTCTTTATCCATACGAACAGGAAAACAGTGGTTTATTATCCTTCAAAGCTACTGTAGGTATGCCTGTTTAAAGTTTCTAAAGAGCTGCAGGTTAGTTTCAATGTAATACTTTGAAATAATAAACTGGGTTAAATAATATTTTTTTCTCATTGGTTTTGAATTTGCACTTCTTAACTATTTTTTTTCTCTGATAGGAGAACAACTGAAACTCTTAAACACTTCTTCCATTGAATGAAAATATTACTGTGTTACCAAATTAGGTAAAACAATTTATCAAAAGTACTTTCAAATTAGCTAATACTTCCTTTCTTATTTAGGGGGAAGGTTTCCCTGCAATCTCTACAATATAGCTTGGCTAATTATCTTCAGAGAAAAATCACAAAGTGTCTTCAGTTCAGGAATATCATAGCATTGTATATTTTCGGTCAAAAAGTCCCTTAGCTCAAAAATGCTCTTGACCACTAAAACCATATTCATCATTCCAAGCTTCATTAGTCTCATGAGAGGTGCACAGAGAAGAGAAAAACACTGGTTGTTATTGCCTGTATAGCTGCTTTTAGAAGAGTGTGAACACATACTGGAATCTTTGTAGATAATTATCCAAAAGCATCTGTTAAATGGTCATTATTAATCTACTTGGCAAATAACGTGAGGATGTCTTAGAAAATGAAGAGAATGAAATAGATAACATAATGCTGTTACCATAGAGACTTATGAGGCATACAGTCCTTGAAAATTGCTTGAAGTTCTTACAACAGCAAAATAAATATAAAAGAGTTACAAAGAAAACCAAGGGCAATCAGAGGTAGAGGATGGCTTTCATAAGAAAAAAAAAGTAAATAGGATCCATCAGCTTGCAAAACAGTAGCCAGTAGAGGTTATGCTAATGGTCTAAACCCCAGGATGGACAGAAAAGACAAAGAGGGAGTAATTATTTGCTGCTTCTCAATATCTTAAACAAATTAAAAACCAAACAAAACCTCTAGAAAACCATTCATATTAAATAATAAAGTAAAAAGCTTAAACTGACTTTTTTACACACACATATATATATATACACAAAAGGTTACTTTAAGAATTACACTGGCAAGTAACAGTAGAAGCATTCAAAAATAAAGTATGCAAATTTAAAATGGATAGCTTTAGGCTACAGTCTGTGTAAACACTATAGTCCAGCAAGATTTTAATGCCCAGAAGCTTGAAGGATATTTCAAACAGAAACTTGTCTCCTTTTTCTTACATTTATGTTGTAAGACTCTGTAGGAGAAAGTCAAAAACAGAATGCTGGTATAGAGAGCATTTGTTTTGTCTTAATATGATTCTTCTTGTGCTTTTAACTACTGAGTAACCCTATACTTAAGCCTGCTATGTAAAAGTCTTATGCTGTTCTACTACAATTGGATTTACTCTATGACGAATAATACCAATAAAACCTTTTTAATCATCTCACCATAATCATCTGCCCAGAAACCACAATATATTTGAAAGTTCAATATGTATTTTTTATAATGTTAAATAAATGCATGATGCACAGTACCTATTAAATATTTGAGGCCTTGCTGAGGTACCTTTGTTAGGAGATGAAAACAATTAAATGAGTATTTGACTGTTCAATAATGTTAATTGTGATATTAACAACAATAAAGTTTTTCTGACTTTAGTGTAGGCAAACACAATCGATTTCCTTGCAAATTCCTAGGCTTATGTTTTCATGCAAATGTTGAAATCATCTTCCTCCTGCCCCCACCCAGTGTGTGCTGCAATGGAAGCCTTCCTATAGAGTGCACAAGTCTTCGTTATTTCCAGGAATCATGGCTGCAACAGAAACTATACTTCAACATATTTGAATTTAATGACCTATTCTTTCAAAACTACAGCATGTACTCTAGAGAAATCTTCCTGAGTTAGTACTTGTTTTAGTCTTCTACATATTTAGTGTTTTGGAAACTGGCTTCTGTGATTACACAGAGAAATTGTTCTGCCCCACTTTACTAGTCTCAAAGTAAATTGCCTACCATGGCTTGTGTTTAGATTGATGATGGCAAGCCTCCTCAAATGCCATAATATGCTGTACATCACTTGCCTCTTAGTTTTCTTCAAGATTTTTTGTGATACCTTTGGAATCATAAGACAGGAGTATTTTGTCAGTGCAGTAAGATTCTTTTGAGTTCAGGGTATAATACCTTATGAGCGTAAGATATTATGGGAAGTGTTGGAACTGAATGTATTTTGTTGACGAATCAAAGTTTGGGGGGATGGAAGTGTTTAAAAGACTGAAAAAAATAACTTAAAATCTTGAAACTGAACTTTGCTGCATTCATTCATTAGCAGCACGTGTTGTGCTAAGTATATACACTGTGGTAATTATCATGGTACTATAAACACCACAGTCCAGCAATCTTTTCTTAGGTTACCTGTGAGTGCACAATGTCATGAAGCTCATGTTCAAGCATTTGTGCTGATGGCTGCAAATCCCTGGTATTTCCTCCTCCAGGTGGAGGTGATCAGGTCTGAGAGCTCATCAGTGGCATAAGTTGAGACTGAAGTCGGCTGGTGGCCACTCTCCTTTCTCTTCTGATTTTCCTCGTTTATGCATGATAGTCTTTTTGCTGCTCCTATGTTGGGCAACAGCACTCAGAGTAGAACAAGGGAAAGCAAATTATTTGATATTTGCCTTGAAGGAAACTGTTGATTTTGGAGTAACAAAATCAGTGATTTTTTTAATAAGTACAAAAATTATTTTACCACTGTTTTGAAATCGAATTTTTTAAAATAGCATTCAGTGTTTATTTCTGTGTAATATATAATTTCTATTGTAGGGTACTAAACTTAGCACTTGCACCAAACTTGTTGATCTTTAACTAGCTGTTCTGCTAATGTTATTTCTTAAAATATCTTACTGCTCCCAAAGAATGCCAAAAAAGCTATTTGAAAGTTAAGGTACTGATATAAAGAAATTAGGTTGTAATCAGAGATAGCCATGGAAAATCTATGTTTACTGCTCCAGTGACACTCACAGCGGCACTTTCTTTGTCTCTGTGGTTTATGTAGCAAAAGTGGGAGGAATGCAAAGACAGGTCATATTTCCAGTAATGACACACTCATTTTGCAGTATTAGTGAGATAAACAGCTATTTTTTAGAGTACATTCTGATGTGTGCTTCAAGTGCTCTTCTAAGAGGCTTAATTTAATACTTTATACATATATGGGGCAAACTATGTCAGATTCCAGAATAAACTGAGGAAAACTAAAATGCAATTTGACTTCTTCAATGTAAGTTAACTCATTTTAAGAATTAGTTGCCAAGTATTAGATTAAAAAATTAGATTACCAAGTATTATTGCTACGAGAAATATTTTCAAATTAATAGTCAAGAATAAAAATCTCTGTCCATTGCTTTATTTGATGTTCAACTATGCTAATATTTAGTTTTCTTTATGAGCTAAGAAAATATATTGCATTACTTTTATCTACACCTTACACGAAATGAAGTTGATAATCCTATTAAAAGTAGTCAAATCACCAATTCTTCAAAGTGAAGAGGAAACGGAAAAAGAAGATGACCTCTCTGTACTACTTCTATATAGTTTTTCTGATGAATAGCAATATTTTTTTTCTGTTTTTTTTTTGTTTTAGGGTGTGAGTGAGTTTTTTTTGGTTGTATGTTTTGTTGTTTGGCTGGGGGCTTAGAGGGTTTTTGGTTGTTTGGGGACTTTTTTCCAAATGTAGGCACTCCCAATAATGTTCTAAACTAGTATTTTAGTACTCAAATAGCAGGGTTTTTTTTCCAGTGAAAGACCTTTGGAGTGTTTTGTCACCAATTAAAAAAGGATTTTTCAATATCTGAAAATTCTTGAAAATGTAGTAGATTTTATTTCATTTCCTAAATATGGTTCAAATCACACATGCACACACTGAACATATTGAACTAAGGGGTATATTGCACAGAATTTTATGGTAGATCAGTGGAGATTACTAAATTTACACACCAGTTTGTAATAATTGGTAGGTCTTCAAGTTGAAGCCTCAAGAAAGTTCCTTCTAAACTGGCTGCGATGCTGTAGTGTAGAGCTGTCATAGCTGCATAAGACATCCCTAAATAGGATGTGTTATGCTGTTGCCACCTCAGGCCATGACCTTGAATTCTCATTTTGTAACTTCTTGAATTTGGTTTAGTTTAACTTCATTTATTTTTTTTTATTTTTACTTGCAGCAGTACAGTGTTCCTGCTTTGAAGTAACTGTTCAGAGATGGGTTTAAAGGAGAGTCTTTTACTGCAGTCTTAGTAACAGTTTCTGTATCAGTACCTTTCTCTGATCTCATGTGTTTCCCACAGTCCTTTGCAGATCTCAAGCTGCACCCTCTGAGTTCAATGCTTCATAAAAAGAAAAAAAAAAAGTAAAAGGAGAGAAGGAAAAAGCAATGTGTGCATGTGTGTGTGCTCAAATGCCAGCTTTCAAAGTGTGCCTGAGCTAGAAATAACAGAGATATATTGTGCAATTGGGTTGAATACTTAGCAACCTAAATAAAGACCTAGATCAACTGTAACAAGACTACTTGCTCAGCTGAGAACTCAGTAAGATGATTGAACCATTTCCCAGTCTGGCATGTATCACCTGTAGAATTTCAAGGTTTGGCTCTTATAGGTGCTAAAATTACTAGTCTTAGTAGAGAACTACAATCTTCTTCTGCTTTTTAAAAAAATATTATCCAAGATAATTAAAGTAATCTGGACATAATTGCAAATAATGTTTTATGAATATGCATAAGGCATATTCCAATTGTGCTTTTATACTAGAAACGAAAAGCAAATTAATCCTCTATATTCTTTAGTTATGCATAAATAAACATGTTCCACAAGACGAGTTGCAAAAAAACCTGAGTATTTTCTTCTGTTTTCAGACTGCTGAAGCACCAGCATTTTAGCACTTATTTGGTTAGTAGACATATGCTCTGAAGAACCTTTAGGGATAGCTTTAATTCTTGTAGGGATGGCTAAAAATCTAACTATACATACCAAATTATATTTGTTTCCAGTTACTTTTTCTAATTAATACTGGAACTTTAGACTGTTATCATATAAGCTTTTATATTCCCAAACCTTTTTGTGATACCCAAATATATAAGCATCATTTCAACTTTTTTTTTTTAATCAAATTTCGTATGTAAGAATTGGAATCCAATCTATTCCATGGCTGAACTTAATTTTCATTTCTCAGAGCTTTTCAGTGTTCTTCCTCATCCCCTGGCTTTTACAAAATTCTCTGTGTTGGTATTTCTTGTCTTCTTCATTATAGTGATGATCTGCTCCTTCTCAGAACTGCTTGCATGAAGCAAGGCAGATAGATAGGAAACCAGATTTACTTCTGTGAAGACTTTATTGCCTAAGAAGTGTAAATCTATCTGCCACTTTTAAACAGTTGACGATGTCTGAGCATAAGCAAGTTACCCCCTGAAATGTGTTTTCTATCTCCTTTTTTCAGAGTTGGCAATTCTAACTCAATTTGTCAAACTATGGCAAGAATCATGTATAAATAACAAATTTTGCTGAAAATATGAAAATATATGAAAATTTCAGCTGAAAAAAGCAATGACTCCTTTGATACCATATTGTGTGACATTAATGGCTAGTTGATGAAAACTATAATGGCCAAAATTAGTTCAGATAGAAACCCTGTAAAGCTTGGAGGCTGATGGGTGGAAGTGGAAAACCCCAATAATTAATGTATTTTTAGATAAATTATCCTGCCAATTGAGTGAGAATTGGCATGGTCTTGTTTGGAGTGCTGTATTTCTTGTGCCTGAAGCATGTGCCACTATGCTGGACATTCCTAAAGAAGTGAGGAGTGTGGGCAGGTGACAGGCTTTCTCTACCCTACCTGAGTTCAGCTTGCCTTTAGCTTAGCAGAATAACAAGCATAGAGTTATAGAAGTTAAACACTTCTCATAGAGCTGGGTGAACTGCAGAATTGTTGTGCCATGGCAAAGTGATGAATGAAGTCTACTTTAAACAGAACTCTTATAACTTCAAGTGACTTTAGTTAAAATATAGCATATTTCTATATAGAAAGTGAGACATGGAGGGAGGATAAATTGTTCTGTTTGAAATGTAGGTCTCTTTCCTAAAAGTGAGCCAGAAACCAAACTCCATTTTTGTTCCTATGTTATTTTATTCCTAACATATCCCTGTGTTAACTTTGGTAAGTTCATTTACACTATGATGTTTGGTAAGATTAAAAGATTTGCTGAGTACAACGAGTGAAGCCTGAACCTTGAAGTGCCATCAGAAGGAAATAGAGAAGGAGAGAGGACCCCACACTGAAGCAGGTTTGTCAGCAGGATTTATGACCCCATGGGCAAACCAACACTGAAGGAGTTTTTTCCCAAAGAACTGCGCCCTGTGCAAGAGACCAAGGCTGGAGCAGTTCATGAAGAACTGCAGCTCATGGGAGGGACCCCATGGTGAATCAGGGAAAGAGAGCAAGGTGTTCCCTCTTCCTCTGAGGAGGAAGAAGCAGCAGAGACAACGTGTGATGAACTGAATCCAAAACCCCCTTCCTAATTCCCCTGCACTGCCAAAGCGTAGGAGGTAGAGAAAACTGGGAGTAAATTTGAGCCTGGGAAGAAAGGAAGAGGAAGGTGTTTTAAGAGTTGATTTTAGTCCTTATTATCCATGATTTATCTGATTTGATTGGTAAAAAATTTAATTATTTTTCCCCAGGTTGGTTTGGTTTTACCTCTGATGGTAATCTCTGAGTGGTATTTCCATGCCCTTATCCTGATCCACATGCCTTTTGTTGTATTTCCTCTTCCTTCTCCCATTGAGGAAGGGAATGATACAGCAGCTTTGGTGAGCACCAGGCATCAGCCAGGGTCAACCCCCACAAGAGTTTTTAACTTTCTCTCCCATATGTCTAAGAGGTTATTTAACCACTACTCAAAAGGAAATACAGCGATCTTTTACATTGTGAAACAGCCTCTGTTTTGTCATATACATTGTATGTACTTTTCTCAGTAAAAGCAGATAGAGAGGGGAGTCTTTAAAGGAGACAGGATCAGATTTTCAATTTTCAATTTTCTGTCTGTAAGTAGGCTTAGCTGTGGATCTCTAAGTGGGGGGAAGTGTACTCAGTAATGAAAAATTACAACAGAACATGCAGGACTTTGGCAGATTTTTCTTGTTTTGTTTTATCTGTTGACAAAACAGAAGTCTTGAGTTGTTTTCTCACAGGTTATAAATGTTTTTTTTTTTCAATTTACTGAGTTCATACAATACCTTGCTTCTTCAAAACTAATCCATTTGAGACTATGTTACTAGTTTTCCTTCCTTCCTTCCTTCCTTCCTTCCTTCCTTCCTTCCTCTTCAGTTTTTTTTTTTTGCTTTTTGCTTTCTTCTCTCTCTCCTGATGGTTTTTCCTCTTTTTATGTGTTCTCATGGCACTGAATCCAATGCTGTATGTTAAACATTCTCTTGAAAAAGTACAATTTGGACAATAATTTATATATCATATCAAGTCATCCAAATGTGACTATTTGGCGTAAAATAAACTCTGAAAGGGGTCAATACTAATGTACACACACTAATGTATTTTCCTAGACTAGATAGTCACCTTTTTATTTGTGGTGAAATCTCATCAATATCTCAACAGCAGCAATTTCAAAAATACTTAACAGAATCTTTTTTTGTACAGTTTGGACATGTGTGAGTAAATTAATCTTAAAAATTATAAATAACTTAGGAAGAAGTACATTATCTTGACATGAGAGTTTCCTGAATGACAGAGTTAGCTGTTTCTGAAAGACTCAGTATAATTTTCTAAAAAGAGTTATTCTGTTTTCAAAGCATGTAGAATATGACAAATGTGTTTCACTTTCAGTTTCAAGACAGAATTTCAAAATTTCTCAGATAAATGATGTATTATGTTTTTAGATTTTTAAAAAAATTTTCTCTTATCCCTAACCACACCCCCCCCCCCCCCCCCCGCCCCAGAAACACAGAGAGGAAAAACGGCATTACTGAGATGCATTTTTGTTTGAGCATGTAACTGCATTTTTTCTATTAAAAAGTCACAAAATTTTGATGATCAGATCCCCAATCTGCATAAGCCAGCATGTTTTCAACAAGCATTTACATTTACAGCAGCTGAAGGTAGGTTCAGTGCCTTTCCTGGCAACACAATTATCTGCTGCTACTTCACTGCTCCATGAAACAAACAGACACAACATATACAGTGGTTAAAGAATCAACCTCTGACAAGTGCTGCTTTCAACTTCTGTTCACTTTCAATGTTGTCTGCTAGAAAATATGCTGAAAAAGGTTCTTCATGATTAAAAAAAAAAGAATATAACTGGAAATAGTGACTTCTCTGCAATGATATTTTTTCTCTGGTACTGCCAGGGTGCAGTGTAGCTTTTTTATTTGCATCTTTCAGATACACAAGGCTTTTGTTCTTGTCTCATTTCTATTTATAGGCAGTATACACTAAACCTGTATCCCTTTTTTTTGAAATAACTATGTGTCTCCGGGTTTGGGCGTGTCTACTTCTATACACATTCTTTTTAAAATCTCAATACAAATTTACAGAAAGCCAGGTAAATTATATAATACTTTTTATTTTTTTTCCCTGGGAGTGAAGTAGTTCTGTTAACCTGCAGGAATAATACATGTAATTTCATGCAATCAAATTAAATTTGGACAATTTTTAAATTTTTATACATGCTTACAAGGCAAATATATTATGTTAAATATTATTTACCATATAATATTTATAATAATATTATTTATATTATTAAATATTCATATATTATATGAATAAGACTGATATTGCTCTGATAAGCCTCATTGCAGGTTGTAGAAAATTAGTATAAGTGAATCAGCAAATTAAAACTCTATTATGAATGTCCTAAATAGTGATCTATAGTATTGAAAGTGACAATGAAACTACCCCTAGTTTAATCTAATTAACTACATTCAGAAAACCAAAAAGGAGTACTCTACAATTATGAAGACAATGGAGAAAGGGGAGGGCACTGAGTCTTTTGTGGTTTTGTTTGCCTGGTTTTACGAACAATCGGATCTCAATGTTTAAGGTAAAGGCAGAGGCAAGAATGACCAGAAGGTCTGAACCGACTCCAATAACTTCTGTGTAGCCACACTACCCCTGTTTTCACTAGTCTGTGATCTGGTTGCTGGTTTTCTGAGCTCTTTAATTCTTGTGTAATTATTTAAATTGATGTGTCCACCTTTGGAAGGAGTTTTATTATGCTTAAGAATAAATGTTCTATGTTCTTAAACAACATTATTATTATCCCTAATTTTTAAACCTCTTTTGCAAAGAATTTAGAATAAACTAGATCTTTATACACAGAGATTAGGTATGAAAAATTTTAAAAAATTAGAAAGTCAGGTATAAAGAATCTTACCAGAGGAAGGAAAAGCCTAGAATACAATCCTCACTCCAAGAAATCTGTGTGCATTTTGCAGTAAGGAGATATGGAAACAAGTGTGTAAACAGTATTGAGGGTTTCAACAATAACATTTGTGCTGTTTCCATAGTACCAGCCTGGAGTTTTCTCCTGATTTCTAGCTTTCTGAAGTTAAGAATGATGCATTTTTCTTCCACAAAAGAAAGTCTTTAACTGCAATTTTTTTCTCCTCCAATTATATACCCTGTATCCCCATTTTATACTTTTCCTGTTACTCTAATAAAACTGCAAAATAAATGTTTAAACCTCCATTAGTGGAAAGGAATACAGACTGTCCCTTCCCATTGTGGCCATTGCCAATTAGGTATTAAATAATCTTGCATGAGAAAAGAGCAAGCATTGTTAAAAATTTATTGAAAGTACAATTGTTTTTACTGAACCAAGCAACAGCAATATCTTTTGTGTGCTCTGAGAATAATTAGCAGATCAGGACACTCTAAGTATTGGGTGAGAGAATATTTGTCCCATGAATCCTAAGCAACCTTAGACATCATACATATTTAGCATTTTTAGGCATGCAGAGCTACAGGAATTGAAAAGTTTGTAGCAAAACAGATGGCATCTCTATTTGTGAATATCTAAAGAATTAAGCGGGATTATTGTTGCATTAATTGTCTCTCCTTCCCATCAACAATGTGAAGGGAGGGAAGCTTAATTACCTGTATATCCCATGCTATCCAAAATATATTCTATTAGTTTTCTATCACACTGAAATCTCTGAGTAATCATCCAAGTTCAAGAGAAAAGTCAGTACTGATCCAACTCACTAGCAAGAAATACATAAGGAACTGAGAATCCACAATTATGTATTTCAGTTTGAATGGATATATGCTTATGTGTGCATATACTTGCACATGTATGTATCAATTATATGAACTTGACTTTACATACATAACTATGTATAGAGAAAGTACATATATGTGTACATATATGTTTGCATACATATACAGATGTAAAATATACATTAGAATGAAGTCAGCCACTGAGAGCAGCCCTGAGGAATGCCCTTAGGGCATTGGTTGATGAAAAGCTCAAAAAGACCCAGTAATGCATGCCTGTAGTACAGAAAGCCAATGTCCTCTTAGACTGCATCCAAAAAATTGTGTCCAGCAGGTCAAGGGAAGTGATTCTCCCACTCTTCGCTCTTCAGAGACTTGAGATACTGCACCCAGCTGTGGAGGCCCTAACACAAGAAGGATTTGGACCTGTTTTGGAGAGTTCAGAGGAGGTCCACAAAGATGATCAGAGGACTGGAGTACTTCTATGACGATAGACTGGGAGAATTGTGATTGTTCAACCTGGAGAAGAGCATGCTCCAGGGACAATTTCTAGCAGCTTTCAGTACCTAAAGCAGTGCACAAGAGAGCTGGAGAGGGACTTTTTACAAGGGCTTGTAGTAAGGGAAATGCCTTCAAACTGAAAAAGGTTAGGTCTAGATTAGATATTAAGAAGAAATTCTTTATTGTAAGGGTAATGAGACAGTGGTACACATCACCCAGAAATGTTGTGGACAACGTGGAGGACTCCAAAGGCAGATTTGATGGGGCTTTTTCTTGTTCTAGTGGAAGATATCCTTATCCATGGCAGACGGGTTTAGAACTAGATGATCTTTAAGGTCTCTTCCAAGCCAAATCATTCTATGATTTGAGGAAATATGTACTTCTCAGAAGGTGGAAACACTGGGTCTTCTTATATCTTCATTCTGCCAGCCTGATACAGTACTGAGATTAATCTGAAATGTAAACTCTGAAGATTTCTGATGCAGAGTATCACAATTTTACTTTAAAGTTAGGAGTGCACATATTTGCTCTGCACTCAGGTAACATTCACAGATGACACTGTCTATTCTAGTCAATTTTGTTTGGTTTTTTTCTGCTAATGCAAGGAATTGTTACTAGAGAAGTGTCAAAGAAGTGAAGACCATCTGAATGAGGTCTGTTTCGTGTTGTAAGTTACACTTCAGTAATTTAGCAATAGAATTACATTGATGTAGCATTCACATTCAGAGAAAGAGGATTCCCGTGTGTCACTGCTGACAGGAGCCAGGCCTGGCTGACAAGCCGTGTTAGCACACAAACCTGACTTAACCCTCTGGAAATGTAACCTCTGCCAGCTAGTGTAAAAGCCACACAGTCTCAAGAACTTCCCAGAAGGCAAATTGAGAATGGAAACAGCCACCAACTTTTCTGCTGGACTCCATAATCTCTTTTATGGGACAGAAGGGTCAGGTAATCCTTTAAAAAATGCTGTGATTATATCTATATATCTGTATCTGTGATCACATCCTGTCCATACATTATCCAGTCTCATTTTTATCTTATATTTGTCAGAAGGCAAAATTAAACACCAAGTATTAGAATGTGTGAAATATATGCAACAGCTTCTCTCTCCTAATATACCTTCCTCTTATATTCTGGTTTTTTAATAATTGCTTTGAATTTTCTGTTATACCCATTTTTTTGTTGCTTTTCTGTGTATAGACATCTGGCTAATAGGTGCAAAATTTTCTAACTTAAACTTTGAAGTGTTCTAGGAATACTATCAAATGCTAAGAAAATGCCCAGTCCTGTGAATGTAATGGCAGGAAGCTACAAGTAATATAGTAAAAAAAAAAAAAAAAAAAAAAGAGAGAGAGAGAGAAGATAAACAAATATAAAAAAATTAACAAAAGATCATAATAATGAAGTTTCATGTACCTAATAAGTGATCACCAGGAAAATATAACCAATAAGAATGCAACATCTCATCAACAAAAGACCTGAACACTTAAAAAATGTTTTAAAGAACTGTTAAGAGTAATAAATCAAATATAACCAATAAACTAATAAGGAATAAAATGAACTTCAAGAACACTTTGTCAAGATTGCCTGGACTGACAGTACATATATCTGAAAAGAAATTTCATGAAAAACAGAAAGTCAGCTGAAGAATTGCTGAGATAACTTAAAGGTGTTTGGGGATGATAAGAATATTATGAGCTGCTACCATCATTAGCATTATCCAGGAATTACAAAAGGCTATTTACTTATCTTTTTTTTTTCCTGGTCTTTTTTTTTTTTTTTTTTTCCCCCAGGTGAGGTGGCACACATGGGGTTGGGGGCAGCAGAAGATATGGACAGGTGCATATTTCAGAATTTCCATCCACAGAACAAGAAATTAAACTCTATATTTAAAATTTCTACATGTCTTAGCTCTGTCTTCAATCATTAAGAATGAATTCTTTGAATTTCTCTAAGGCAAGTTTCATTACAAGCACTGTTTCTTACTACCAGGATAAGACTGTGCTGCAATTAATGCAAGTAGAATCATTGATGATCTCAAAGGTCTTTTCTAACCCAGTTCATTCTGTGATTCTGTGATTTGTTTAGAAAATAATTGATAATAATACCGCATTTACAGAATGTGGACTTGCATATCTATCCAAGGATTTCTCTGTTGCTGCAATAGAACTATGATGTATAAATGAAAAATGAACCAGTAAAATACACTGCTGCTGTAAATCATTGAACTAGGTCAAAGTTCTTGAATTATATCTGTTGATTACATGAGTTCTGATTAAAAATATCTTCTACCTACTGAAAGAAATCTGAAATTATATGTGTGTGTATATATATATATTTGCCCATGATTTATACTGGTATGGAAATACATGGTATATAATGAGATATTTTATTCAAGGTAATAGTGACAGTGTATCATTATGATGTATGCTGTAGGTATAGTCACTTCTGGCTTTTATTCTGGGTATTTGTGGTTCTAACATATGTGACTTCCTTTGTGTTCGTTTGGCTATCCTAAAAGCATTTCACATTTGAACATCTGACTTGGCCTTTTTTTCATATATTGATGACATACATTACAGTTATAGTAACTATACATGTTCTAATAAAATAAATACTATTATTTTTACTATTACTACTAGTAGTGTTACTGGTGCAATGACTATTACCACTTCTACTGATACTAACAACACTAGTGTCAAATAATTTAAAATGAAAAATCCACCCGTATACTCAAGCATTATATTTCTAATAATAATAATATTGAAGGGTGATAAAAGGAAAACAATGACAAATAAGGATTGAAGAAAATAATAAAAAATCACTATGTAAGATGAAAACATTTGAGTTATGGTATAAAAACTTATGGTGTTGATTCTCCTGAAAACAGATAATGAAATTTTTCAAAGATTTGTGCTCTGTTTGTTCCTTTAAGTTGTATTGTCTTTTGCACATTTACTGTCTTTTAGAGACCCCTATTTTCACTTTAATAGTAGTCCTTAACTATATAACTAAGAGGATCACTTTTGAAGGTTGCTTATGGGTAATTAAACTCTTGGCATTCGAATATAAAATTAGCACTTCAGGATTCAGAAATCTGATCGATACTGTTAAATTCATTTAACAGTGCAAAAGAAGCCTTATGTAGTTTTAGCCATATTTGATATATTCTAAGCATGCATTTGAACTCATTTGATCAAAAAAAGAAATAACATAATTTGTGTCCAATATCTGAAGTATTCTGGCACTAGATGACTCTGCTCAGGCAAGTAGTTTGAGATGTGATGGCCTTACCTGAGCTAGGCTCCCTTTACAGACCGTGACAACAATTAGCATTTGTAGGCTGTGATTCACCTTGTCCCAAAATGACTCTTCAAATGATGTTAGACAGATAATTTACTAAGAGTAACTGTTTCATGCTATTGATTGTAAGGCAAATTCAGATCTAAATTATAAACATTCAAATATGGGGAAAAAATATTATCCTTTAAAAAAACCCACCAAATCAAACCCATTTGTTTAGTTTTACATTTCTGGGAGGAAAAGAAGATGGAAACACATAGCACATGACAAGATGTATTTGAATTTCTTTCTTCTTTTTTTTGTGATTGACATTAATCAATTATTTTTAAAAAATCTTGCTTCTCTTAGAGTACAATGGGCTGACCCCTGAACACCTACATTCCATGATTGCTACAAGAAAATACTGAGGCGTATCTTTTCTCATCATCTCATTAGGTGTTCGCCCTCTGTGCCAAATAATTCCTTGATCCTGAATTAGAAGCTCAGAACCATTTCTGAGCATTTACTGTTTGAATTTCCCCTTCAACCTGTAAATACTCATAACACAGAAGTTATATTTCAGCTTGATCTAAGCAGTTTTAAAGCCGTCCGGTAATCATAGTCATTGAAAATATGTTTCAACTGTTAAAAAGGTTTAGCTATCTTAGTGTTTGGAGTTGTCTGCTTGGTTGAGTAGTATTTTACAAAAAACCATTTTTAAGTGAGCTATTATTGTGAATAATAATTGTTATTGTTTTGCAGACAGTTTAGAAAGAAGTAGCTAAGTAGTGGAAAAAAAGGGTTAATACTCACACTTGTGCTTTATCACAGAGAATTTTGCAGAAGTATGTCGAAGTGTTCCAGTGGAAAGGTATATCTCATCTATGGATATATCTTTACAAGAATAAAGACTAAATTCCTCTTGGTATTAGGCATCGTCTCTGACTCACTCTCTGTAACAGTTCAAATCAGTTAGAGCAGAAGTGTGGAATTTCTTCATATTCTTTTTCAAATAGGAAAAAGTAGAGTTCCTTGTCCCAGATCAATTTAATCTAAAAAAGTTAAATAGGTTTTTCATCCCCTGAGAGAAATACTCTATTTAACAGGTGAATTAAGGCTACCAGTTTCCAAGAAGTCATTTCTAATCAGGAAATAGCTAGTTGATATGAGTCACTAAATACTCCAAATTTTCAAGTATACCTCCACTAGTTAATACAGTCAATAAAATATAGATGTCCCAGTGCTCTTCAAAATTTTTATTATAGATTGTTGACAATCTCTATAATGGCATCTAGAGTACAATGAAAGGCTTCTACCATTTTCCTTAGATGGGAAGACATATCTGTAGAAAACCAAATATTTACTAACTGAAGAACAGCATAATTATTTTGTTTGATTAAGGGGATCTTGCCAATACAGTCCTGATTTTAAAAATTATCCAATTTAATTTAATAATATTTTCAGGATTTGTTTTCCTACTCCCATGAATATTTTAGCATAATATTATTCAGACTAACAAAACAATATTAATGGTATGCCTTTTAATTTCATATAGACAGTACTTTGTGCTCACTTGTATGTTGCTTATCCTGATTCTTGTATCTTTAATTCTTTTTGTTTTGCTACTTGCTATACTGTTTGGGGATTTAAGAAATACTGATCTTCATTAAAATAGTGCATGACAGAAACTTTTTCATTTATGATAAGACTCTTCCCCTGAGGAGAATAGAGATATAAATGACAGAAATAATTTTATGGCATCTTAAAGAATTACCGTCTGTTATCTGAACCACCATAGATGACCAGAGTTCATACCAGTCATGAAAAATGTTACTTGTGCATTATTTGAGAATGATTAATAGGATTTCTGGTGTTCTCCATGTATTTGATTTGATTTTTTTTTTTAAGGGCGGATAAGAATGTATGTAAATTTGTATCATTTATATCCAAAAAAGACTTGGGGTTTGTTGATTTGTTTTCATTCATGCTTTTCTGTTTGTTTCTTTCTTTCTTTTGTTAACAAATTATTTTATTTGCAGTTATTTATTTACTTAGATGCATAGTGTATAGAGAATTAAATATATCAATATGGCATTGCATTTATAAAGTATGACATTTTTTCTTCGCTGTTCCTTAGGACGTCCTTGCTATCTTTTCTTATTTGCCAAAAATAAATTAACAAGACTAACTTAACTGATACAGTATGGAAAAAAAAAAGAGCTCTTTCACAGTAGCTGAATGGTTGGTCAGGAAAAAAAAAAGAAAAAGGAAATTAAAAGACTAAAAACTTAAATAATTCTTTGTTTACTGAGGTGCTTATTTCAGTGTGGCCAATATTCCAGCAATCTTTTAAATTTTTATTTTTATTTTATTTTACTTTCAAACAATTTATTTTCTTTCCATCATAAAGATGACCTACAGAATTACTGATGAATTTTGAGCTTGTTCTTTAAAAATTAAGGTAGGGTTTTTTTGGGGTAATTTTTGCTTTTGCCTTTTTTTTTTTGTTTTGTTTTGCTTTCTTTTGTTTTGTTTTGTTTTGCTTTTTTTCTTTGAGAAAAACATATCCAAAGTTCAGCTTGACCTCGCTGATGAAGGTCTGAAATTAATCAAAGGTGTATGTGTTCAGATTCAAGGCTAAAAATATAAGACTGTTTTGAATTCTGAATAAGTCTTCTTTAACTAAAGTAGGAAGAAAAGCAGTCACCTTATGAATTATTAGTGACAGAGAGAAGTAATTGGAAAATCAATCCAGTTTGTCTAATTTAAGCATTTTATTTTCCACCAGCTCAACCAGTCCATCCAAAAAAGTGCCTCTGTCTTTCATGGAGACATTGGTGTCTACATTCAGAATGCCTAAATTAGATCTTCAAGTTCCCCTTAGAATTTATGGTCACCTAACCAAAATAAAAACTCTTGGTTCATTTGCCTAAATATGTGTATCTGATACTATGTGAGATATCTCAGACGAGCTGTATTATCCATGCAGCGCTAGCAGATCTGATGGTGTAAGACTATGGAGAATTCATACCTCTGCTCTGGGCACCCTGCTCTACATCAGCTGGCCAAATTATCTGTGTTTGTCTCACTCACACCCAGCAGTGTCTGGGGAGATTTTAGGCTGGCAAAAGATAGCCATAATCTTTATTTTAGGGTGATCCGATCATCTGTCTGAAAAGTTTTTTGAAATTTGATTTTTCTTTTTCTGGATAGTTGGAATCTACTCCTCATAGCTACACAAGATTTAAGGCATCTGAAGTTCATTGATTTTGGGCCTAACAAGTCCTAAAGTTAACAGATCCATGTCATTTAGTCTTGGATACCATTAAACTATAAATAGAGATAACTAGTCAGGTAGTGTAGTCTCTTCAGTTTTAAAATTTGTGCGGATTATTTGAGAATCAAGTAAAATTTTAGAAATGTTTTACACATTGTTTTCACTTGGCTGAAAAGCATTGTTTAGATTCAGTGTGGAAATAAGTTATAAATTAAATAAATACAAATGAAGAAAATACAGAAGATCACCATTGACCTTTACAGTCTGTAATGTACTGACTTTAAATTAAACCTGACTTTGCAATCTCTAAAGTAATCTAAAAAGAACAGTCATACAAAATTAAAAATGCTTTTGATCCATCTGGTTTATTTTAAGAGTTTAACTCTGGATTCCACTTAAGAACTTAATCACTCTTGATCTTAATAAAGGCAGTAGCGACAAACATCCTTTATTCAAAGATTTAAACACATATATGCCCCTCTGACTGCCATCATTGGCCCTGCTCTGTGACCTCATAAACTCCTGATAAGCATTGACCAAACTGTCTGAGTGGGGAAGCATCCCTTGGCTGCACCATTTAGGCCATGAAGAGCTCCCTTGATCAAACCAGGAGCTCTTGCACGGTGCAGATGGGAAAAACCAGAAACATCATCTGCCTGACCAAGGTGGGAAGAAAAGGATAGGCAAATATCCTTTGAAGCCTCTGCAAACCACAGACCCAAGTCAGAGCCCAGGTGCAGAGGCACTGCTGGGAACTGCAGCCACAGTGACATGGTACCATTGTTACTGCACTTCAGGGAAAAAGCCCAATAGTTAGCAACTTGGATTTTGGCCAGGATGGAAACTTAGTGATAACTGAAGCCAATCATCTTGCAAGTCTATAAACAGTGATCCTAAGTGACGCCCTCTGAGCACCCATGACTGCAGCAAGCTATGCCAAAACCTCCCTTTGAATTTGACTTCTCTCAGAGCTGGCAAAACTTCAAGTTTGCAATACTCAAAGGACCATTGCTGATGACAAAGTCTAGGCTGTTATCCCACCCCCATACACACATCTCCACATTCCTTGAGGTGCTAAAAAGAAACATAAAAGGATTCAATGTATTTCATTGAATTTGAGAGAAATCTTTGATAGGTACCTTTGCATACAGAGAAATAAGTGTACACATCATTTACCTGTGTGAATTGAATATGGTACAAGTGTCACTATTTCAAATCTACAGCTAAGTAATCTTTATAATTGCAGTAAACCCTATCAAATTGCTTTGTAAGTATTAAATTACTCAATGATTAAGTGTTACTAAACCCTTTTTCACCCTTATCCTTGCATCCATATCCTTTGCACCTTTACCTCCTTTTGCATTTTTGATTTCTCTGTAAATCATTCCAAATTGCTGCTAAATTGATCTTCCTTTATATGCTTTAATGTGTGTAATAAGTAGACTGAACTTTGAAATTGAACTCCGTAAAGTTGCATTTTCACAAATTCATATTAAACCTCCTTTTCCCAATACCTTTTATGGTATTGTTTTAAGCAGACAAACCACTTATTTTTGACAAAAATGCTCTTTCTATTCTGAGTATATCAGATCAAACCAGTCAAGAGAGGAGCTCTATAAATTGAACAGACTGAGGTCTAGATTATAGGTTTTCAAAGGCACTACTTTTAGTTGTCTTTTCAGCGAACTTTATCAAGTTACATTGTTCTCTCCACTAGATGTAAAATACTGACATTGAAGTTCTTAAGGTGGGACCCTCCCAGTAAAAATTGGATTAACCCTTCAGAACATACACATATTTACAGATTATTAGTGCTTTACCAGGAAATGTTTACATTTGGTCTCTTCAGCAAGACCTTTGAAGCACATCTGTGAAGCAGGTCTATTGCAGATGCAAGCAACCACAAGGTTCATTTCAGCCTTCCAATTTTCATTACTATCCAGGTATTATTTTGATATGTGACATATTCTAAGATTTTTCTGAAAAATCATTCCTTCAGTCATACTTCCAAGAATGAGTGCACAGAACATGCGTTTGAGCAAATTAAAAATGTAGCTATTAATGCTGACAAATAACAGTTGAACCAAGTGTGTTACCTTTAGTGCTTAAAATCTCTAAATATAATGGGGTTCTGATTAATTGGGGTTTTTCCCTCTTCTGTTTCTGCAAAAGATCAGATCATAACATGAATGTACTCATGTGCTAAACATTTCTAAAGATATTAATAAAGCTTTTTTGGACCAAATCTTGGAGCTATTATATAGTAGGGAGCAAATTTAGGCTTGCAACCCCAAACCATTTTTTTTTTCCACAGGAAAGTATTTTTGTAAATTATTTTCAAGTAATAATGTTACAAGATAATTTGAAATAACTCTGTGACTTTTATGAAACATCATTTTGAGGACACACTTCAGGCTATTAAAAAAAAGACTGGGAAGAGGTATGCTAGATAGAGACTAACTGTGTGGTGACACAGTGCATTGTAGATTCTTCTGTTGAAGAACAAAAAGAGAATTTCAGGTGAATCATCCTAAAAATGTATGCTCGATTTTTAAAAATTATTATTTATTTTCTTATCATGCATTCCCTGTAGTTATTAACAACCTTTCAGATTTTGGCATCTCTTATAATTTTGCAGTTCTGTGAATGAGAACTGGCCTGTAGGCTAAAAATCCAATGTGGTGGCTTAGGGTCTTTTTTTCTTCTGGTGTTTAAATGTGAAACATAATTACAACTTTCTTAGGCTGCCTCAGTGTTTTCTGTCAGTCAACATTACTCATATTTTTATATTAAAGTAGACCCTTGGTCTGTCATGGCAGAGAAAATAAGAGGGGAAATCACCCCTGAGTCAATGTGAAGGCACAGTTGGAAATAAATTGTAATTTAACTCAACATTGCTAGCCTGCTTTTTTCATTTAAAGGCATGAACAACACAGGAGAATGTTGTGGAGTACTAAGAAAATTATGTTGGTATTTATTGTTTGCTTTATTCTTTTTGAAATTATTACCTTCTGTTGAAAATATAAGAAGGAACATTTCATTCAGATTCATATTTTTAACAGACTGAATCAGTCACAAAAAAGTAGAAACAAGAGTTTTGTATTTGTAGAGGAATAGGAAAACATACTATGCTGTAACAGACAGATAATACCCATACCTCTGTTCCATTTTCTTTCTATTTTTTTAAAATTTATATATCAAAAATTTGTTTAAATCAAGACACAATTACCTTGTTTATCCTAAGTGATTAGAGGAGATGTAACTTTGATTTTTTTTTTTTATTCTTTCTACTATATTTCATGTTTCATAGTTTATTTTTTATTCTAACCTTTAATTACTCAGTCTAAAACTGGTTAAAAATCTTTCTCACATTTTTAAATACAGAAGTTCTGAGAAAATCGCTACCGTTTCCAGGAACTCTGAAATAAAACTTTATAACATGCTTTAGAGAGAGATGTTGTAGTTCTTAACAAAATAGAATTCCGATAGTGCTATCCATCTCACAGGTAATGCCATGGTAATGAGTGTAATATATAGCATTTCACTTCCACTACTGGTCCTACTTAAAATTCTATAACAAAACACTTTGCATATTCCATGTGTAAATTATGACTTTAAAGATAAGGGTGGACATATCCTGCTTTATGTTAGCTGTTTTGAAGGTAGGGGTGGTACTGCTTTCCAGAGCTACGTCTGCATTTTGGAGTCTGCAATAAAATCAAATACTACCTTCAGGCCTCTTCACATTCCATCTACATCCTGATGTAGAGGGCAACTCCTCCTCCCCTCTTTCTTCCCCTCTCCCTTCTAAACAGTCTGTAGCCATTGATAGCCACACTCCAGTTATGGAATTCATCCCACCAAGTTTCAGTAATGGCATCTAGGTCTTAAGTACATCCAATTAAATCCAACTGACAGATGCAGTGATATACACAAAGTTTATATAGTGTAATTTTTGTTATGGTAATGTACATCTGGTTTCCAGAATCCACTTGCTTTCCCTCCCACCAAAGCAAAAGGCCTCTGCTGTCTAACATACCTAATGACCTTCTGATCTGTAACACCTTCATGTATGCCAGGTGACACTGGACACGGATATTTTGGCTGCTGAACCCCATGCTTCAGGATATCTGTAAAAGCAGTGCAGAAGGGAAAAGTTTGCAGCAAGTTTTAATCCTGGCTGCATTTTGTATCTCTGGTGTGTAACTCCATTGGCAGTTGAAGGATGATTGGTATTTGCCTGAGAAGACATACTGAATTTACTTATTGCTGAAATTAGCATGGATTAATCCCAGGTTGATGTGGACAGTGATGTGGGATGTGGAGAGTGACATTTTTGTGATGCTTTTTTGTTTTGTTTTGTTTTTTGTTTGGTTTCATTTTTTAATAGAAAACTATTATATTCATATTTCCAGTCACTGGACTTTAGAAAAATATAAAAATGATACCTAATAAGTACAAAAATTTTTGCTGGATTATGTTATTCTCCCTGACTTTGTAACTAGATTTTTCTACATAGAGGCTGTGTGAAAATGCATTCCTCAAAATTGAAAAGAGAGAAAAACTGTAAAAATGAATGGGTGAGAAAATTGTTGAACTGATGGTAATACCAACAGTAAGAAGAAAATGCTAGTTTGGGAACTCTTCAAGATAATAATAGAAAAAAATTAATAGCTAATGTAAATGTGTTCAGTGGAGTAAATCCCATATCCAGATTTGACCTCTTTGAAAAGAGTAATGGGTACAACAAAATTTAAATCTCTTTCCTAAGATCTCAGCAATCAAAAAAATGGCTATTTTATTCTGTCTGAAGAATAAGAGAATTAAACTCTTTTTAGCCTCTGCTAAGGAAAAATTATTAAATGAACAAACGGTAGAGAAGAAAAAAAAGAAAAAAAAAAAGTCACTTTTTCTCCAGTATACAACCAACCAATAATTTTAAGATAAGAGCAATAATACTGGCAACTTCCAAGAGTTGTATAACTTACATACCTGAAATATTTCCCATTAACAAATGAAAAGAGAAATTTAAATTTAATACTATTAATTATTAATACGTCCTGCAGCAATCTATAATTTAAGAATTTAGGATTAGGAAACTGCTTGGTAGATTGTTAAACAGGCAACTACTTTTATAAGGAAAATGTGAGGCAAAACTGACTGTAGATATTTCTCTAGAGGATTGATTTTTTAATAGTTTATACAGAGCATTTTTATATTAAATATATGTACACAATTTTAATTTTAGATACCTATATATTTATAATATATTTTATGATCTATTTATATACTACAAACACTGTATAGTTATATATTTCTAATATTTATAATATTTATAACAGAAAAATANTTTTCTTTTAATTAATAGAATTTGCATCTTTCTCTGACACAGGACCTTCATCTATACAGTGGTAGACAGGCATTTGGCTTACTACAAAATAACCAGCAAAAAGAAAGGATATTCATGCCATCCAAAGTTCTGTGGGTCAGTTTAACCCTTACCTTTTGACTCAAAGTAGCACTTTTATTTCAGACACAAAAAAAAAAAAAAAAAATTATTCATACTTTCTAAATAACACACCATTATTTTTAAAGGAGATGTTTCTTTTTTTTTTTTTCTTACTGTAATCATTTGTGTATTTTTTCAGTACGCCACAAATACTTTAAATAAGCTTCAAACCCATCTTCATGGGAGGGTTTTGGTTTTTTGTTTTCTTGGGGTTTTTTTCCTTAATAAAATATGTAATTGCAAGTTGGTTTGTGTCACATAGTTGAACACTAGGAAAACACACGAAGTGACATCAAGCCTATTATTCTTTGCACACTTGAATGCATGGCACACTGTTCCAAATGATCTAACTGATATCAGAGATAATCTTCTGGGAATAAAAAGCAAAGAGGTATTAGGCACAACACATTAATAGTACATAGGTCTTCTCCACCTGATAAATAATAATAGCTATGTTATTGACATATATTGCACATAATTATTACACTCTCTTTATTAATTAGACAGATAAACATTTTAATTAAGTAGGGATAATAAACATTTGACTTGTTAGTTTTTATTTCCACACCATGAAAATATTTATATGGCTAGAGATAAATTTTAAAATATGTATTCAAATACATGCATTCAAACAAAACCTCTACATCTTTTCCTCTCATTTTTTTTTTTTTTTAATTTTTCTTTTTTGTGTGTTTGATTTTACATCGTGCACCAAACTATCTCAGACAGACTCTCCCTTACTTTCCCTGATGGAGACTATAGGACACGCCATGAGAAGGACCATTTTGGTTTTTTAGGTCAGAGTTCAGTTAGTTTAAAGATGAAAATTGAAAAATTCTATGTATACAAGTAAGTTATAAAAATGTGATGAGATTAACTGCATAGAATCAAACAATAACTAGAGCAATAATGTTATTGTAATAAACTTTTATGCTATTGTTGATTCATAGATTAATTATAAATTAAATCGTTAAAATCTGTCCTTTTTCATTTCATATACTGAGTATTAAGCAAGGATTCATAATATATTCAAATAAATTTTCTCTTATTTAGCATTGATTTATTTTTTACAGATTAGAAAACACAGTAAAATTTATTCATAGCTAACAAATTGTTAGGACAGAGAAGGAAACAAACTGATATATGGAAATTGAATAAGAACAAAAGAATTCCAAAGAAAATTTAGAACATTCCAAAGCTGTTAGAAAAGTATTGCTTATTTTTGATATTATGACCGTGTTGAGTAAAAAGTCTCAGAAAAAGCTGCTTTGGCTGCTGTGGCACATTTTGATTAACTTTTCATCATTCTACATTGTGTAGTGAAAGAAGACAGCCTATTGTATTTACAGATCAAGATATGTCTTCAGGCCAAATACACTTTCCCTCTGTTTTGTGGGGTTTTTTAATGCAAGATTCCCAAAATACTTCCAAGACTATCTGATAGTGCCTGAGATACATTTCAGTTATATTTTCTTCAGTAGAATTCACTATGAAAATAATACACTTGAAGGTGTCTGTTGCAGAAACATGAAATTCCATCTTCAATCTAAATGCCAAACTTGTAGAATATAAGGCAACGAGTGTTGTTCAAGGATATTCTTACATTTTTTCCTTTACTTAAAATTAGGAATTTTTATTTTTTATATTTTCCACGTATAATTGAAACAATTGTAATAATTGCCAAATTGCTTATTCCTGCTCTGCAAACACAAACACATTGCCCAAATTATTGTTGGAAAAAGAAAGAAAAAGTGAAAACACCAAGTGTTAATTCTACACTAGTGACTGGAGTGAATTTTCAGCTATATTTTCAGTTTTCTCATAAAATCCGTGGTTAGATCTATGACTATGTAATTGTGCCCAGCAATTAATTTCTTAATTATTACACCAGACAAGGACTCAATACAGTGACATTAGGCAAAAAAAGGCTGTGTTCCACTACTACTTGAAAGAAAGATTCAAAGCAAAGTATGGAGTCTGTTTTTATACATTTGTGGCATCCTATAAGGATTCTTAGAAAAGCATATAAACATAAAGGGAAGAGAAAGAAACATACTTAGAAAAAAAATCGTTATGTATTACACTGGAGTCCTAATAGGTCTGCAAAGCTATTAAACCCCATTTTAGTAGAGGGAAAAATGCCATGCCTGCAGATTTATATTTTACCACTGGTTTCTTCAGGAAGTAAGGCATGTGTACATAAATATATATATTAATATATAAATAAATTGAGGCAGTACTCCACTGAATCATGATTTAGGACATAAGCACAACTTCATCAACATAATGAAAAGACAGAAAGTGAAAGGCAAAAGTCAGCCATTTAATAACTCAATTATTCAATTAGACATATAGCGACCTGTTGAACACCACAAGGAAGAGATGCTGAAAGATCCATGACTTTCAGTAACTGAGTGTACATCAGAGAGAATGTTGAACTATAAGCCAAATAAACTCTGAGAAAGGAAAATAGAGTAAGTGTTTTGTAATTAGTCTTACAAATTTAGAAACGTAAAAAGAATGATGATCACAGACTTGTACTCCAGACCCCTTCCCAGCTTTATTGCTGTTCTCTGGACACAGTCCTTCATGTCCATGTCTTTCTTGTAGTGAGGAGTCCAAAGCTACGTTGTTTTTATTTGTTATCTTTAACTGTTTTTTTTATTATTAAATAATTTAAATTAAATCCTTTTCGTTTGCCTTTGTCCCTTTTAATATCACTTTTCCCGTATTATTTGAATTTTATTTTCTACAGACAAAATAAACTAATTGGTTACCAGGATATCACATGCTTCTAGCATTTCCTTTCCTTATGCTTGATTTTCCATATTACATTTCTGCTCTTCATGATATTTCTGAGGCTATTTATTTCTCTGCTTGTTGTTTTCTCAATTAAATGAAATCGAAAGAACCTGCCTTTTTACAATATAAAACACATAGTAATCTAGGAATTCATGGTATGATTCATTTATCATGGAATGGTACTCAAACTGGATACTGGGGAACCTGCAGACACCCTTTCCTACACCATGAGAGGATTTTAGCCTAGCACTTGCACAACACCACTGCCTCATTATATGAGTCACTAGATGGTTTGTCAAGATTACATCTCTAGAGAATTTACTACTTAGATTACCACAATTAGAATGTAATATTTCCATCCCCAGAATCTGTAGCCAAGTGGAAAGAGTCACTGCAAATTTTCTTAATCTTCCTTAAAAATTAAACAAACAGTTCCTTTATTCACTGGAATTTTAAACATCTTCCCTGCATGAGAAAGAAGATATGATGACCTGTTGCTGACACTTGTGAGGATTTATAAAATAACAAGAACCCAGCGGTTGAACTTGGAAAAAAAATTACAGAATCAGTCAGGCTGGAAAAGACCTCTGAGATCACAGAGTCCAACCTATGACCAAAGACCACCTTGTCAACTAGACCTAGTCTTTCCTTAAACACTCGGGGGTTGGTGACTCCACCACTGCCCTGGGCAGCCCATTCCAATATTTAATCACCATTTCTGTGAAGAAATTCTTCCTAATGTCCAACCTAAACCTCTCCTGGCACAGATTTAGACTATGTCCTCTTGTCCTCTTGCTGGTTGCCTGAGGGAAGACGTCAAACCCCACCTGGCTACAATCCCCTTTCAGGCAGTTGTAGAAGGCTATAATGTTCCTCCTGAGCCTCCTTTTCTCCAGGCTAAACAACCCCAGCTCCCTCAGCTGCTCGTCACAGGCCATGTGCTCTGGACTCTTGGCACTTCTCTAGACATGATCCAGCACCTCAGTGTCCTTCCTGGACTGAGGGGCCCAGAACTGGACACAGTGCTTGAGGTGTGACCTGCCAAGCACAGGGGAAGATTCACTTCCCTAGGCCTGGTAGCCACACTGTTTCTGATACAAGCCAGGATGTGTGTTTATAGCTAACCTCAAAAAGAATATTAGTCAAAAAAAAGCCATAATCCTCTTGCAAGCTGAAGTTATAACAGCGAATTGTTTCATTCTATTCAGCCTCATGTAGGCCCTGTGTTTGAGGAAAGATGGAGCCTAATCTCAGATGGCTCAGAGGAGAATACAGACCATGATCAGCAGGACAAAAAAGCATTAGGTAATATGAGCCCTATGAGGCAGAGCTGAGATTTTGTTGTTAATTTTAGAGCAGTGGTTTAAACATGAACTGCAGATGTAAGAGTGAAGGTTTTTTCCTCAGCACTTAAAAAAAAATGTAAAAGACATTAAGAAGCAAGTCTAGTGTTCTTAGGCTTATACTTGGCTATATGAAGACCTTAATTTTCATTGGAAATGGATGATATGACAATTGAAAATATCTGAAAGTTTTTCATTTGGGGCTGGAAAAGTTTGCAATAAGTATTCTTATCAAAAAAGCTTTTGTGATAGGGGTCTACCCTTTCAATTGTCGTGGTGATACCAGAAACAGGAAATCTGAAGCCTATGCCTTTAACTAGCTTTGATCCTACTCCTTCCAGCTTTCAGAAAAATGTGGGATATTTCTGAAAAAAACAGTCTCCTTTACAAGAGAACTTCTATTTCAGAAAACACCTGCAAGTGGGCTCATTCATTAATGTTCCTCTGTTAGTCAGCCACTTCAAGAGGAATCAGCAAGTTGCCAGAAATACTGATTTATTACAATTGTAGGACTCTCAAATGAGTTGCTTGAACCTTTAAAACTGCACTGGTGAGTGAGATCGAGAGCTTACCTCACATTCCTCATTCATCAAAGCTCCTGAAGCCTTAGGTTTGTATGGGGATATTTGTCATTCAAATTGTGCAAGAGATAATCAAGCATATAATTTCTTAATGCACCATCTCAGTTTCTACTGCATGTAAGGAAGCTCAGCACACCTAGGGAAGCTCAGTTACAGAGGATTTTTACAGTCATGGTTACAAAGCTTACTGTCCCTCAGAGAAAGTATGGGGAACAGAATTGTCTTATTTCTTAATTTGTCCTGATTTCTCTGAGGATCCGACATAGATTGATTTACATTTTCTCTTTTTGAAGAATTTGAACTTTTCTCCAGTGACAAGGCACACAGCTCATCAAAAGAGCTCTGGTGCCCTTAAGTTTGGATTCTAGCACTTCTTTATCTACTCCTGTCCTCAAGATTAACTGTAAGAGAGGTATGAACGTGGAGCCTCACAGCAACAATTAAATTATGTTTACTTTAAAAATCAAGAAAATTTATATAAAATTTCACAATTAACACCCAACAATATATTTGTTGCATTTCTTTTGATGCATGCATATGGTTAAGCACGAGCACCATTCTTTACACAATGCGTTATTTAAATATTATTTTCTACAGAATAGTGATTTGTCATCTTCAATATTGAAAAATGCAGCATTCAATCATCCTGTGCTATAGGCATGGTAAATGTGGAATTATTATGAGGAGTGGTATTGCTGCCTCAGTGAGAGAATAGTAAAAGTAGCGATCTGTTTATTGTGTAAATTGAGATCCTTATATAACAGAACTGCTGCAGCAAAATCTCCATAGGTTAGAGAAATCAAATAGATGAAACAAGTATTCTAATGCTACGTTTGATCACTGAAGATGCAAATATCTACACTATAATCTAATAAAGTATGACTTAACGTGATTCTGTATTATTTGAATTTAATTTCTTCCACATTTCTATTTAATGCAAAACTTTCAGATTTATATGAAATAACTTAATATCTGCTGGGGAATTTATATCCATCAAACAATTTACAAAAATGTTGGAGTTTACAACAAACTGCACTCTGGAGGGGAATAGAAAACAGTAGAGTCTTCAGAAATAGTTTCTGATGGGTATCATAAATTCATTATCATTATAAGTGTACACACTGTGCTAAAAAGAAATTTAATTTCTTACAATATTCCCATAATACAGATTTGTGTCAGAGTAGGGTATACACTACTTCAAATTCTGTGAGCTTTTGTGTACTTCAGAGACTCTAAGGATTTGATCACATTATTTAGCTTGAGAAGACTGATGCTATTTTGAATGAAAGAGAACCAGCACTTGAATATCTAGAAGTCTTTGGGACTATTCCCCCAGCTAACACTCTTCAGAATCAATATTTACACTATACTTGAATTAGTATAACCATTGGCTTTAACTATTAGTTTCCACATTTGATATTACCTTCTGACAGGAATCAGTGAAATATATTATTTACAAGAATTTATCTGGGAGAAATCAGTTTTTATAAACCTATAGGAAAATTTGAAAATTCATCTGCTCTTACCTTGATGAAACATTGCAACATTTGTAATATCATGACATATCTCCTTCATGTAGGATGGCAATCGTATGGTCTTTCCCTTCTTTGTTGGTCTTTTTTTCTCCCCCTCCATCTCTCAACATAAATGGATGCATTCCAATACTACAGTAAGATGGATCTGCTTTGTTGGATTATAGGCTAATTTTTTTTCTTTCACAAGATTTACCTTTTTTTTGTCAAACTGTAACTTTTACATAGAATCTGGCTATAAACTGGATGTGAATCAAATGCCATTCTTTTTGATGTTTAATCTTTGCTAGCATGCAGGCTAAACGAGGAGGTGGGACAGCTTTTGTTACGGCATATAAAAGAATTGGTTCTTCTTTTTATCTATATTATCTCTGTAGTTTCTAGTAAAGATCTGTGAGATCCAACGTGACCTCTCAACTTACATCCTCCTTCCATCTTTTGGCCCTTGCTCCTGTCTGTGACTCCATTTTTTCCCACTTCAACACCATGACTTCTCGAGCCCTGCTGTCCTTTCTCCTGTTTCTTCTCCTAACAATATAATCATACTGCAATATCCAGCAGCTTCTGAAAGTCAACCCTTCCATTCCCCCTTTCTTTTCTGCATCACTTCTTCCCTTCATCGGTGAACTCCTTGAACTTACAGATTATAGCAATTGCCTCAAGTTCCTTTCCTCTCAATCCAACATAGATCCTCTCTAATTTGACTGTTATTGTGCACCAAGGATATGCTGACATCAAGGCCTACAATGACCTCTCCATGTCAAGTCTCAGGGCCTTTGCTCCATACTTGAACTCTGCTGTTTTTATCATGACTGATCATACATTCCTTTTCAAAATCATGCCTTGCCTTTGCAACTCTGTCCTCTCCTCACCAGTTAACTACTCTGACTCGAACATGTAACGGATGGGCCACAAATGGGAAAGAAAGGATACTGTGTTAGACTTCTAAAGCTCCATTAAATAAAAATATATATATTTTCTGGAGAAGACCCTTCCATATTGCAATGTGAATTTCTTAATGTAAGCAGCAAATGCCTGATTACCTGTGGCTTCTATATTTCTGTAATCTTCAGCAATTTTGTATTCCACTTCTCTTTTCCTATTACTTTTTGACCTGTAGAGGAATGGGAAAAGCAGGCAGAAGTATACAATCCCCCTGTTCAGGAGTTTTGGGGGTTTTGGTATATATACAAACTGCCCCAAATTATCATCTCATGACACAATATAGAAGTGTTTCATTATCACAACCTTCATATCAGGCTTATGAAGAAAAGAGATTTGTAGGTGCAGCTGAAAAAAAATTAATTACTTGCAGCTAAGTGAATATATATATTTTAAACCTTAGTCCCCTAAACCAAAACATAATTCATAATGAACTAAACATAGTTCATAATTTGGACTTGGATGATTAGTGAGGTGCTATAACTTCAGTGTTTTAATTTATTAATGATAGTTGATTCCCAGTTTTGATCTCTCTGACTATCCCCAGATACATCTGTAAGTCGTCTAGGATGCTGTAAAGACAGTTAAAGTTTTTCTGAACTTAAAAGTAGTTCTTAGAGAATGTCAGCGTGAAATACATTAAACATAAAAGCTCTGTGAAGTCAGAAATACCATGGAATTGAGTTTCAAATACTTTTTCCAATATTATTTCAGTATTTCTTAGGTATTTCAAACATTATCATGCTGCAGTTAGAAGATAATATGACACTTCTAAAAGAAGAAAACTTTATTCCAGTTAATAATTTTACCTGTAATCCAGGAAACACATTTAGTTCTCTAGGTGAAGAAATAAATCTGTGTTTATCTTTTGTACCCTAGAAGAAATTATTTACTTATGCCACTGAACAAAATGGAATAATTTTAATTATTATATAGGCTCTTTCCATAAAAGTTCTAAAGAGGAACAAATTTCAGCTGCCAGAAAAAGTGAGGCATAACATAGAACAGTGTTTTAAAAATTTGCAACATTTATCATCATAATCAACATTTTCACTTACAAAAATCACAAAGTGGTTTTATAGTCTATAAGTAAGATATTCAGCATAAATATTGTTTGAACTCTGATTTGGTGTGGTATGACTATATAATGTGCCATAAAATAAAATAGAAGGAGAAGGAAGGGAGAATGGCACAGGAAGTAGAACGACAAATAAAATTGTGTCTGACAAGATTATTTTGTGCGGTAGGACTAAGTCTGATTTTCAATTTAAAGTGTTTAGTAAGTATCGCACACTGTGGAAATATTGTCAAAACACTAATGCTTATCTAGATCTTTCTTAGTCACTAATTGCCATAATATGTAGGCACAAGAATAGGAAATCTTGAAATAACTTAGACACATCCTTCTTGAGTCCTATTTGCATCTCTCTCATCACTAGTTCTGCAAATAGAAGGAAATATTCTCATCTTGGGCACTGTGTCAGCCTCTTTTCCACCCCGTTTATGTTTCTGTCCATAACACTCCTTAAATTGTATTCCCTCTCTTTTACTCCCAAGAGCTGATCTACCTATTACGTTGGCTGCATGTAGGAATAAAAAAACATTTACTGGGAAAATAAATGTCAGGTGCAAAAAAACCCCAAACAAAACCACATAAAAAGAAAAACAAAATAAACAAACAAAAACCCCCATCCCACAAAAAAAAAAAAAACCAAACAAACTAAAAAAACCCAAACCAAACCAAATCACTGCCTCCCTCAAAAAGGAGACGTACCTCCAGTGATAGGTAGACTACTAACTCTGGAGGTACATCATAACTATAAAGCAGTAACATTACCAGAAGGAGCCAACTAAAAGCAGTTCTGGTTTTATTTGCTAGTTCAAAGAGGTCAGCACAGCAAAAGATAAAGAAGTAGTAAACACTGATTCCCTTGAATGAATGTGACTTTCACAACAAGGTTAAAAATAGAGACATTACAACTATCAAGCTGATGCCTGAACAGTGTTTTAACTTCACATTGCTGAAAGATAGTAACACAGAAGAAACAGAAAGCACAAATTTTTAAAAATGGGCTCTATTTCAGTGCCTCAAAAGGGTTATGTAGCACATCTTAAGGAATTTTGTTTCTTTCATGACTCTACTAGTTTGTATGAATAGATTTTATTCATGTTTTCCTCAGACAATATATTTCTGAAATTCTGATTTTTTTTGATGCTAATAAGCTAAATGATGCAAGGGACATCCCTCTGGCTCAGATGCTAAATGATAAGGCTTAGCCATAGCTGCACAGTTAATGTATTCTCCTTCAGAACAGAATAGCTGCGGTCAGGATTTTTGCTTCTGGTCTCTGCTACCTGTTCCATCGCACCTGGGAATTATTGAAGACTGTAAATAGCACAGGACTGAAATCCTCCCAGGAACCATACTAACAATTTAACTGCAGAGACAGTTATATCCTACTGCTTCACAGCACTTTCCAGTACAGCTGAAAAAAACACACATCCTCATCTTGACTCCATTAACGTGAAGAACACAGAAACACATTTCAGTGCTGGTCAGTGAGCCTGGAGGATGCATGGATTCGATGGATGACTGAAGTTTAGAAGCTGTGCTGATGGTACTTCCCTGACAGATTCTGAAATGTTTGTGAGGGGTTTTTATGTCAGGTCTCAACCATTGTTCTTTTGCTTGTTGCCTCTTGTCGTGGATGCAACTATTCTGGAATCTGGCAGAGACATGTCTAGCTTGATGTGACTCTTCATTTGCATATACATTTATTTCCCTTTCATATACCTTATAATCAAATATACAATATATGTCTGGATATTAACATTTCATTCTCTTGTCAGATATGAACAGTAGTTGAAATAAGGTCGAGGAAAAAAAACCCATGGTTAAACAACAATAAAGAAATATGATGCAAGATTCATCTACTATGAATTTATATAATTTTAAATTCCAGCTTTAACATGAAAAAATCAATAAAGTTAATTCATTTAGAATTACTAGTATTAATACAAATGTCTCAGGTTTAGAAGCTCAGTTATTTCTCTTTTTAAACTCTGGTTATGCAAGTAAACAAATTCCAATAGGATCTCTCACCTCAAAAATCATTTAAAAGTGTGAATACTTATTAAAAATGCATTTGGAAGTAAAACTACCAAGAGAACAATAGAGAAATGAATTCTTTGTTCAGGAATATATCTAAGATATCTGTTAGTTGTACATTCATAAGACAATAAACTAAAAGTGAAATACGAGGAAGTTTCAAAATTGATGGAATTTTTCTACCATAACAGCAAAAAAAAAAAAATTCACTGCATAGAATAATTAATTTTGATTATCTGTTGTTAGCTTAAATGTGCAAACTGAATTTCCTAATGCTTGCCCTTCAGATAATGTCAAATTTACCTGATTTATAGAAGTGAATGTGTGACCTTGATGTCAATGTTCTCTCAAACTGAGTACATGAAATTTGGAATATTACGAAATGGAGACATAATTTATACATATAAATGTATAAACATTTGATTTAGGGCTATTTGAAGTATTTTACCAGAATTCATAAATTCTGTATGACAGTGATTATACTGAGTTTAAATGTAAACAATTCCAAAACTGATGTAATTGGGAGACTTATTAACTGATGAGGATGTTTTAATGGGCTACTTGAGGGATGACATTTTGATCCAATGTACTTTGAAGAACTTCCTGAAATTTGGAGTGAAAGTTGTCTAAGACTGAGTCACACTCCAGCCCTTTAATTTTACTTGATACGATGCAGAAAAAGCAATAAAATATGATTCCAGAACAAATGCAGCAATGATTAGTGAAGATCAGCTGGAGAGGGGTGGATTCATTGGTTCTGGCTTTTCTGCTTGTGTGCATGGTCGATTTCTTTCCAGTATCTACCTCATAGTCTTAGATACTCTACAGCCAACCTTACACATTAATGTAATACTCAGCATTGTCATAGTAGTTGCAAGAGAGCACCAAAATAAAGAGAAAATTATGTAAAAGACAAATTATCATCTTCATGTTGCATTCAACACTATGTTACACAGACACTGAAAGCAGCAAATATTAATTGTTATGCAAAGTTCATCATAATGCACTTCCCTCCCTTCACCTCACCTCCAAAAAAAAAAAGTTTCATCTCTTCTCCCACTTCCTTTGGTATCTTCTGGACACCCTCCTTGTTTCCCTTTGGATCTTTCCTTATAACATCACCCTATGGATCTTGTTCCGATCTTGAGAATATATCCTGGTTATTTCAACTTGTTTAGTTCTACATTTGTCTTCAAAAATTTTTTTTTTTTAATTGTTGTTGCTTTGTTTTGGTTTTCTAACTTTTTTCAATTCTTCTACACATGGAAATCAACCTGTGTTAAAAGTCCACTTCTGCATAATATCTGCACATCTAACTCATCTAACTCTCACCCCTTGTCTCTCTCAACCTGATAAGGCCAAGTTCTGATTATCTCACACAAATAATTCTGATAACTTCACTTGAGCCCAAAGAAAACTGGATATTCAATTACCTGGAATCTTTTGTCAAAATTCAATTTCTATCAAGTTAAGTTCATTATACTGCAAAAGTTAGTAGATAAAATCACAGATCTACTTATCAATATGTTCCTATTGATCAAAAGCTGTCTTCAGTGAATTCAATAGGGTTTTCAAAGTGCCAGGATTCCATATTAACGTTAACATCATCTTGAAACTTCGCTTTTCATGTTAGTAAATTTTAATGTGAATTTTATTGTATGGAAGTTTTTTTATCTGCATTCTTAAGTGACAATATAATTGAAACTTCATGTGTACCAGGAAGATGTAGCTTAGAGGCAAGGGAATTTGTTCCTAAAAAAAATCTGAAGATCCTTATATTTTATGTATCACCGCAAATGCTTAAAAAATTAAATGTCAGAAACACACATAGAGAAAGCGAGTCAGGATTTTAACTTTCTTTAGAAGATCTTCACTTGCTATGAGGTTTAACCTAGAAAATGCAGATGAGTAAATAAAAATACATTCTTTTTTCTTCAAATTACATATTGATTCATTATGTCACATCTTCATAAAGAACTGAAAATAAAAGCATTATAGAATTTATTTCAAGACCATAGAGGAAAAAAAATATACTGAGAGAGACATTGCGTATTTCTAAAGAATGGTACTAGCAGGTTCCAAATATTCCTTCTGTTGTCTCTTGATAAGAAAAAAACTCTTAAGTCACAAAGCTTAGTAGGGATTTTTTACCTTTTAATAAAGTGAAAAAAGAGCTTTCAGAACAAAGGAACAAAGCCATAAAGACCTATAGAGACATTAGAAATATAGAATTTTAAAATGAGATTTTACACCTAGTAAAATCCTTCATTTTTGATTGTTTTCTTGACAGACATTTTTTTTTTCTTTGTCATATAAATGAAGTACGTCAGGATGAAACAAAAAATATGGAATGTATTTATTTACCTATTTATTTTCCTCCCAAAAGCTCTAAATAAATTTTTATCACAAGCAGTATTACAGCATGTAGAGGTAACCTACTCTGTTTGAAATGAGACTGAATAGCAGTAAATAGAGCAATCTCTACTAATGTGTTTGTAGCAACTGTTTGAGATGGAAAATAATGGCAGAGAAAATCACAAAGTCTCTGAAAAACCTCATGCACTAAATATGAGGCTCAGTCTTTAGAACCCCATTAATGGCCTGAATTGGATTTTTCAGAACAGCATTCCTGTCTCTTCCCTGTTTTGTGATCCCATACCACAGGTCCACAGGATGAGTAGGTCTGTGAGCTTTCCACGCCTCTCACCTGGCACACAGTCTAGGAAGCAGGGGAGAGTAAGTAGGCAACAGTTCCTTTATGCTGACCTTATAAACAATTGTGCCACAGGCATGTGGTACAAGCACTCAATCATTTTGTGTCTGGGTTCCCCTCACCATCACCTGTCCTGATGCCGACATCAGGACTTCCAATCTGTTGAAGAGGTCCAGTGTACATACACACACAGGTAAGTACAAGTCTTGGATCATGCATATGGATACTTGAACATATTTAAATGTAGTAAAAATTTGCATCAATCCACAGCCAGATGTATACCATTAAAAATTCTTAGGAAGTTCTCATGCTGCAGTCTTTTTCTCTCATTTTCCAATGGAATTTTCCTTTTGTGCACTTCGAATCATTCAGATATTTGTTTCTAGGTGTGGAGATGGGAGAAACTGAAATATATTCTAAGACTTATATTTGCTGTGAGTCTATACTTTTCCTATGTACCTAGAATTTTTAAACATATTTGCATAAAACCCTGTGTCCATGTTGCTGAATTGTCTCTCTTCGTTCATTAAAACCTAAGGCAATATTTAAAGTGCTCTTGCTCCATGTGTTGAATGTAAAAAGAACAGGCACAAGAAAATTCTCTGAAACAAGGATTTGGCCTTATAAGTAGTTTTTCCTAAATAAACCTAAAAAAGAACTGAAAAATAAGAATTTTGTCTCTAAACACACTGGATTTTAAAACAGTTTTGCTGTCATGACTTTCTATGATTTATCTAGAAATTATGCTAAACATTTTCACATTTTGAAGTGTATGGTGAATTTTTCATAGATAATATTCTGTTCTATAATTTGAATTGTCATGTAAAAAAACAGAAAAAGGTAATCTCTAAAGCAGTTAACTTAAGCAACAGATTTAAGGATTCATGGGAAGTTTACAGAAAGTCAATGGAATGAAAAAAAAAAAAACAGCCAACCATGTTAAGAGAACTATCTTATGCCAGTAAACAGTGTTATATAACATTAGCCTGGAGCTATGTTAACTTCAAAGTTTAGATGTATGCATTTAACTTTCCAAGACATTTCCAGATAAGTTTAAGTTTCTCAAATATAAAACTTCTACTGTTGCCTGAGAATGAAAACGTTGGAATTTTTTGTTTGTTTTTTAGTTGGGTTTTTTTCCCAGACAAGTTTGATTTAAGTTCTCTTTGGTATATTGAACTAATAACTTCTAATAAAATATTAGTTTTACTTTCCTATGAATGTCTATGGTCTACAAGATAACTTGCTCACTTGAAGATGTTCTATGCCTGGAAGAAAAAAAAAAGAAGCAATCATGCAACAATTATTTGTTACTGTAGTTCTTAGTAATTAGTGTACAGGTGAATGTAGAAAGGAGAAAGGAGTATTCACATGCTATGAATACTGTGTAAGCTATAACAATAAAGCTGTAGTAAAACTGTGGTAAAAATGTAGCAAATCAGTTACAAAAACATCACCAAAGGAATCAAGTTTTAAACATGGTAACAATAAAATAATTTCACAGCTTTTCAGAATTGTTCATCCAGCAGAGAGCTGGATGAAAAGAGCAAAGAGCTCTGTGGCTTGATTCAAACTCATGATATAAGAATCCTTCATATACTCTGAGTTTTACTCTCTATTCTATCACCACAGTTTTTCTTACCAATCTTTATGAAGCACACATTCATGCCAACTTACTAAACTTCTTTCTATACTTCAGGTTTCTATTAAATACAACAAACATGTTTTGGTCTGTAAGCAACTGGTATTTTTAATTAAACTTCCCTGTTTTTCTACTTTCATCCTCAGGTTCTCAAGGAAGTTCCCTTTTGTTCCTTTTGAGAACAAGGCTTAAATGATACATTTTTAATTAGCTGATACTTTATGACACTTGAGATGTAGAATTTGTTTTTATTGATATATTTGTGTTTCCCTTATGAATTTTCTTACAAATTACTTCAGAATCTTGATATATTATTGACTTTTAAAAGTGTCTGGTATAGTACAGAATATTCAAATATCTTCAAAAGACCAAAATTTAGGGCTCATATCCTAAATAAAAATGTTTCATATAACTTCCAGATATACTGATGTCTTCTTTCCCCTTTATTTGAGAAGCTAATAAACTGCATTTCAATGTTAAGATTGAGGTTTCTGCAATGTATACTAAAATATTTTTTGAAAAAAAAATTGAAAACCATGTTTATTGGTCTGGAATATTAGGTAGATATTAAGAACAGAATCACCATTCATGAAAATACCAGTATATTTTTCATCCCTTTTCTTTTTGTAACTAGTAAAATAAAACATTCTAACAATAATTTTTCACAATACATATGAAAAATTTCCTTACCTATTAACAAAAGAAAGGGAATCTAAATCATCAAGAATTTAGCAAACATCAGAAATTTTACCTTCAATGATCATAAAAATAAAAAATTCCTAAAGGAGAAATGTAGCACAAAAAAATCCAAGCATATAATTCATTCCCAAAGTAGATGCAGTGATCTCAAATTGTAACCTTTGAGTTGGTATTTTTCAGAATCAGTCTATCTAATGCACCTCTCTTTAGGACAAAAAAAAAATCGAGAATTTTCTGCTCTGTTTTCTCTGACTAACATGGAAAACTGGAAAAAAAGAGGAGGAGATGTCAAACATTTTAAGTTATTAACCTTTTTTTTTTTTTTTTAATCCATTGGTTTTGATCAGGTCATGAAAGTGGTCAAATGTCCAAACCTCCATACTATTACTATTACTGCAAGATAAATTACTTTTTGATGTCAGAAAGTATACATTCTCCTTTACTTTCTGAGACTGCATAAGACCATGTAAAAATGGTTTTTATTCCTTCATTTCCTCTGGTTTTATAAAACAAAGCAGATATTTTTGCCAAGTTTTAGTTCCTTAGGAATTAAGTAATTCATTCAGCATGTGCTTTTTAATTAATTACTAAAGAGTAGAATACTAATGGATTCTTATTAATAGGATAAACCTACAGCTTCTGAATTGGTGTCTTATTAAAAGTAATTCATAAATCCACATAATTTGCTTCTTGTAGTTAGTGTAATTTTGAGAAATCGTTGCATAAATGGAACTTATTTAGCTATCTTTAGCTTTATGATTTTGAACTAAAATTTACCCTTCAATGGAATGTTTCCTTGACAAAACATTCTTCATGGCAATTTCAATGTCTATTCTACAGTATAATAAAGCAAAGTACTCACATTTCCATGTGAAACAAATCCATTATGTTGAAATCTGAATGTTTGGAGTATTTAGTGAATTCAGTGTTAATCACAACTCTAATCTACTCTAATTTAATTGCCTCATTAACATGGCTTTTCAAAAAAGAAATTAACATGTCCTCTAGATCAGCAAAAATCAAAATTTGGATGTATTTTAGAGTATTTGTAAAAGTAGTTTGTCTTAATAGTATACCTGTATATAGATCATTCTTTTAAAATTCTGAAATTTAAAATTTAAACTTTTGAAATAGAGTTCCTTTCAGGGTTATGGTTGAGAAAACCACAAAGCCCAGAGCTCGAGAGCCACGGCAACTACAAAAGGCATGCCAAGGGGAGCACAGCACTGCTCCAGCATTGCTCCATCCATAGCTTTCAGATGGGCACCACTCATGTCCTTGGCACCTCACCTCGACCCTAACCCTAAACACAACCGTAACCCTAAGCGAAGCCGTAAAAGCCGCAGTTTTGTGAGGCTAGTGCAAAGGAGAAAGGTGTTAAGGGAGCAGTGTTAGGGCAGTTCCATGCTCCCTTTGGCATGCCTTTGGTAGCTGCAGTCTCCCCAGAAGCCTAGGATTTGTGGTTATTTCAAGCCTGACCCAACATTTACGCAGAACCCTAGCGGAGCAGTAAAAGCAGACTTTTCTGAGGTGCCAAGCACATCAGTGGTGCCAATCAGAAAGCTGTGGAGGGATCATTGTTTGGGCAGCGTTGTGCTCCTCTTGGCATGTCTTTTGTAGCTGCAGTGTCCCTGGAGCTCTGGCTCTTGTGATTTTCTCATACCTAACCCTAACCCTAAGCAGTGCAGTAGAAGACACATTTTTGAGGCTGGTGCCAAGGAGAGAAGTGTGGAGGGAGCAATACTGGGGCAGTGCCGTGCTCCCCTTGGCATACCTTTTTAGTTGCAGTGTTCCTGGAGCTCTGGGGCTTGTGGTTTTCTCAACCTTAAGCGTAAGTGTATCCCTAACCCCACGCGGAGCAGTAAAAGCTGCCTTTTGCTGAGGTGCCCAGCCAAAGAGAACAGTAGTCTTTGGGCAGTGGTCTATTCTTTTTTTGAAGTGAACTGGGTAAAAACTTTCCATAATTATACTTAACAAAAACCCCCAAATCAAACAAAGAGAAACAAAAAGACAAGAGAAGAAATCAATGAAAAGAAATGTTTAAAAAAAAAACTGCATCGAAGGGAAAACAATAAAATGGTATGGGATGACATGAAGTTCAGGAAGATGGACCAAAACTTTCAAAATTGAAATCTCTTTGAAATCGCAGGATTTCATTTCAAGGAAAGGAAATCTTGAAAACTGAGATGAAAGTGTAGCAAACGCTCTGGAAGGGAGATAAGATAAAATAAAATGCAATTGTGAAAAAAATAGAGTTTAGTTTTGTTTTGTCTCAACACTGATTGTCAGAGGCATGTGGAGGAGGGGTGCACATGTGCCACATGCAGGAGGCAACTAGAAGATGGGGGAAAGCCTTATCTCTGGGGAGCCTTTGCCTGGCAACACTTCACTTGAAACAGGCAGTCAGCAGGAGATACTGTATCCTCCAGAGACATTCTCCACTCAGATGGGGTGAAAAGCTTACGCCAATGGCAGAGGGAGGTTGGATTGGGTCAATGGTCTCCTGTTGGCAGGTAGACTTTGGGAGGGGTCAGGGGATATAAAAACTAACTGCACCATGAACTCCGAGGTTCGCCGACTCGCTTGCTTGCTCCTTTGACCTGGGCCTAGCCCATTTTTTGTCCCTTTTGCCCCGGCTCCAGCATGTCTTTTGGCTATCCTGCCCCCATTGGTGCTTGTGTGCCCCTGTCCTGCCTCCCTGTGTCCCTGACTGCCACCCTGCTGCCCTGATCCAGCCCTCCTCCCCAGTCCCCCCTGCGATCCCGTCCAGGGTTCTGGATCTCCTGCCTGAGTCACCTGTGTCCAAGCCTGCCCACCTCCGAGCCAGCACATGGTGACGTACCCTGCACTCCTGGAGGTGGGTGAACATCTGCCTGCCGACGGGAAGCAGTGAATTAATTCCTCAGCTTTCTTTGCTTAGTCATGCAGCTTTTGCTGTAACTGTTTAACTGGTTTTATCTCAACAAGTGTTCTTACTTTCCCTCTCCCCATTCTCTCCTTTATTCCACTGTGGGAAACTGATGAAAAGCTGTGTGGTGCTTGGCTGCCTACCAAGGCCAAACCACAACATTCAGCTATAGAAACCCCCTTGTTCTGGATTTCTGTTCTGATTCTGACACTGCTGAATTCCATATTGAGAGAATAAGACTGTTTTAAAAGAGTTAAGATATAATTTTTTTTCATTGATATCCATATACTACAGAAACTTGTGGCCAAACCAAAACCTGACTCTACCCTTATTTTCTCGGAGATCTTATCTACCATGATAGATTGTAGATTTCTGGATGATTTTTTTCTATTGCACTTATTTACACATATTTATACATTTCTTACATGTATTAAGAATATTTTATTCTGGCAGAAGTTGATAAAAGAAACATTAGAATTATCTGATCACCTTCCACTGCCTATATTTCAGTATTCTGATGCTAGTGCTGGACTCCGGTGAGGAATACAAATACCTGACTCTTACTAAAAGGCCTTCCATGCAGAGGTGGTCTTTAAGCTACTAAGAGCTAAGAAGATCTGGTCTTTAAGCTCCTTTTAAGATCAGTGGAGGGAAAAAAATGTTAGGATTGATTCATCTCCTTCTGAAATTTTTTTTAAAAACCTCACATGAACTCTATTTGGAGTCTTGAAAAAAAAAGTAGCCGAAGGTCAAATATTCTTATAGACCTACTCACTTGCCTAAATTTTTGTGTTTCATGGCATTTGAATGCCCTAGAAGACATTTCTAATACTCCAGCTGCCTTCTCAAATAAAGACATTAATTTGCCACAGTCTTTGCAGCCCACTTGGATGTATTAGATCCCTAGGGAATCTCAAATTGTCCAAGATGATGAAGTGGGTTCAATGGAAACAACCACCTAGTTACATACAATACATATAGATAGAAATTTTGTTAGCAGAAATGTGAAGTGTTTCATCTTGTTTATGTTATTTGATTACCAGTGCAGATAAAAAAATTCCATTTAAAAAAAAAATTGCAAAGTGTTTTAATTTTACTAACACAGGCTGGAGGAGGATTGCCATTATGAACAAAAGATGAATTAAGAATTGTATAAACATGCAATTTTTTTATTCAGTAGTCATAGTGAGGGGTAAGATTCCTCTCATCTGCGTTTGCTTTGCTCCGCTTGATGTTATCCTCCAGTTTGGATAAGTCGTAGAGGTAGGTTCAATACTGCTTAATAAAGAGGATTTCTCATCCTGTAGCAGAGCTGTACTAAGTGCTTTACTTCTTTTCTGATTAGTTTGGAAAAAATAATTGAAAAAATCAAAAACAGAGACAGAGTGTTAACTCTTCAGTAGTGTGGATGATAGGGGTCCAGAATTGTAGATAATTCTCTAACCTATGTATGCCCTAAATTACTCGAGAGACAATTCACAGGTTTCTTTAATATTCAGTAACAGGAAAAGGTACTTTCAAAATGTGTCTCTTGTCTTTCCTTCTCTTCTCTTCTCTTCTCTTCTCTTCTCTTCTCTTCTCTTCTCTTCTCTTCTCTTCTCTTCTCTTCTCTTCTCTTCTCTTCTCTTCTCCTCTCATCTGCTCTCATCTCTTCTCAGGGGGGCAGCATACACAGAAAATCTCATTTTTTATTTATTTTATGAAATTAGATGTTTTGTTAAAAAAATGTATCCAAAATATCAGTATATGACATTATGGTTTGTGATAAAGATGTACAGATTAAAAAAGTATTGACAAACTGAAATACTGACAAAAAGAGGAGGGACATTTTGGTTTGCTTTTTCATCCAGAAGGGCTGCAAGTAAAATGGGGTAAGATGGAGGAAAGGATTATCCTTTATTAGATATTACCGCAGATGAATACAGTGCCTTTCTTTGATGGATATCTGTCTTTAAAAAGGGAATATTACATAATTTGTCTATTTCTACCTCAGGATTTGCTGGGGTAATATACAGCTAATAAAATAACTAAAGAGAAATTCGGTTGAAAATATGAGATTGTGGTTACCCTGGGGTAAGGCTGAAGTCGAGATTAGAAGAGAGTTACCAGTGAAGTAATAGTTATCACTCTTATGTAAAAGGCCTTTGTTTTGTTTTGTTTTGTTTTATTTTGTTTTGGGGTTTTTGCCTTTTTTTTGGTGGTAAGATCATTGCTAATGAAATTTGATAGTGGAAAAACTTGTGAAATATTATTGCATACATGGACTTTCTCCTTCCCTTCCCTCCCAAAAAATTAATCAGATGATCTTGAGGTGCAGAATAATAATGAGAAAATTAAATTCAATAGCACAGAATACAAATCCTTAGTTTGTGCTTAGTTTGAATTTTATTTCCTCTGCTGTTTTAAGGAAAAACTACTCGCCTCTTGTGGTTTATATCAAATCAGAATCATAATGGTTTATTGATTAGAGACATAACAACAATCCATTAACTACACATTCAGGGTAAGCATAACCGGTAAAAGAGCTAAACCACATGCTAGACACTTAACAAATTTTAGTAACTACAAGTACCATCTGCCTGGAATGGAGATGCTCTGTAAGGGAAAGCATGCTGGGTACCACGTGGATGTCCCCAGGCGGGACAGCAGGACCTCTCCCAGCACCCAGCCTGAGGAGCAGGGCATGCTGAAAGGGCCATCAGGGACAGGAAAATAGCAGAGTTTAGGAGATCGTAGGAAAGGCTGGGCAGGATGAGTAAGACCTGTTAGTGACCCTCAGGGTCCTGACACTGCTACTCCATAATGCACAAAAGTTCTAAGGACCTTACACACATGCACACACATCTACAAGCTCACCCTCCTCCACGACCTTGGGGTCTCCCCTAGGTGCACACCCTTCCTGTAGGAGAGATGCTGCCCCAGTTTTTTGTGTTCCCCTCCTGTTTCCTGTTCCTGACGTGCTGCTGATGCACCCACCAGTGAGGCAGTGCCCCAGGAGATGTACCTGCTCCCCAGATTGGGGTCCCTGCAGATGGCCTTCTACACTACCAGCCTGTTGCTGGGTAGCAGCTGCGCTCTTCAACCTGGGCAAGGTTCAGGGTGCCCCACAGCATTGCTGGTGGGGACAGAATCACTTAGATAGCTGCAGCTGATCAGTCTAAACTTCTTCACATTATGATGACATCCTTTTTTAAAATGTCTCCAGGTAATTTCTTCATTGGTGCTTAATACTGCAGATTTCCCCCACCATTTGCATGTAGATGTCAAAAACTGTCGAAAGTTGTATAGATAAATTGTTTGGATTTCCTCTGTATTCATTGTAGGGACAATTTTATTACAACTTATTTTTAGGTTCGTTTAATTACACTTATTTTATTGACTAAAGAAGGAACAAGACAAATAATCTAAATTTTAGATAGCTAAAGTGAGAAAAAATGTAGACTGCATCAGGGGTGATCAAAACTTCTTTTACCTGCTGAGTGTTCATCAGTAGGAAATAAAAGAGGTAAAGAATGACCTGATTGTACCATGTGATGAGAATGAACTGAATTCTGGCTTACAAACTTTTTATTGCTTTCTTTGACTTAGACACAAGAAAGGAGCCTGCATCCATCTAAGAAATGCCAGCTCCTTGAGTTGCTCCCTGAGTGGAGCCCACAAACAGCAGGCATCCTATTGTAGTAAGACTCAGATAAACATATTATTAGTGTCCACCAGTTTCAAGTTCTGTGATAGGAACTGGAAAGTATCATTGTGATTGTACAAAGCATTGGAGAGAACATGTTTTCCATTAACCTGTGCTCAAAATAGCTCATTCAAACAGCACTGAGTAAATAAGAATGTTAGTAGAACAGTCACAGGAATGGGTGTTCTGACTTCTAGGAAGACTTTAAGATATCATAGCTTACTAAAGTTTAAAAGTGGTGCTGGTAACAGACACACCAGAAAATATTTGTGCTGAAAATCAGGTATCTAATCATCTTCTGAACAAGAATAGGATAAAAAATCTAATTACTTTAAAAGTAGAACTTTGCCAGCTTTTAAACAGAATCATAAAAAATAAGGCATGAACTGACAATCAAAATTCACCCAGACCATGCCCAGGCACCATGGTAAGAGCAGCAACACTCATTAGAGATTTTAACTTATTTAAAAAACAAACAAACAAACAAAATTATTAAAACTGTAGAATTTCCCATTGAAGTCTATTGCACTGTTTAGTGTTTAAATGTGGGCTGACTTTTTAGTGGATCTTAGAAAAATCACAGCAACAAGCTTGAAAAAGCAGTTTTCTTCTTAAAGAATATTGGGTTGTAACACTTCTCCATTTCTAAAGGGAACATTTGCAAAGTTCTCTGGAGAAACCTTTGACAAAGAATGTAAACATGAAAATGTTTTGATAATGTATTTTCCTTGGCCAATGAAAAGACTTTATCTTTGTTTTTATAATTGTAGAACACTGTGCTGTAAAGAAGACAGACACAAGAAAACAATCTCTCGGAGCTGCTGCTTGCTAGAGAGAGAGAAAAGCTTCTTGCTTTTTGCTTTGCATTTTACATCTTTATTTAAATGCATGAAATGAAATTAAATAATAAAACAGCCTTCTGAATTTTCAAGTCTATGATTAGAGTGTTTGTAGAGAAGGCCCTGGCATTAGGGCTTCCTGATCTCCACATTTAAGTTTTTTTATTTTTTCACTAATGTTTAGGGAAAAAGGTCTTAATGGCATTAATTGATGTCTCATTCCTCTCGATAAGGAAAACACTACTATTGATTTTTTTGGTGGCAGCCTTCCATAGAACACTTGTCATGTCCTGTGACAAGCTTGGAATTAGAAACCTAATTCTTTCTATCCTCCTTACATTTGTTTTGGTTTTGTCTGGACTGTTAGAGAGTTTTTTTTAGATACTGTCTAACAATTTCCTGCCGTACCTGAGGTCTTGAGTTAGTGACATCTGTTATAATCCAGTATGTACAGACGTGGTTTATCTTCCCTTTTTCACATCTATCTTTTCTGACATTTTATAAACAGTACCCTGTTTGACCTATTTTTATTTATTTTCATTGGAAAAAAGCAATTTCTGAGGAAAAAATAAAAAGGGGGAAAAATATTTTTTTTCCTCACATTTATCTCCTGAGCTTCTCTTAATTAACAGAAGTTACAAATCCATATTACCTAACCTGGTAATCAGGATTTTTCTCTCAGCTGTCTTAATCAGTGAAGAACATGAACACTGGTAACAACATACTTTGTTTTACCATAGAGGTAAATAATATCTATAATCTTTAGATTCTAATTTCCTCAAGAGCCTTTGAAAATAAAATGGCTACTAGATCATTTTCTAATGGTCACTCTCTAAAGATGTTTCAGATCATGGAAATTCCACATTTGAGAATTAACTGCAGAATATCTTTAACACTGCTCTTTCCTTTTAAATTGAGGAAGATGTAGCTCTAATTTTCAACAAAAGCCATATTCCCAGTGAAAATACTATCAATCTTTTAAGTCTACCAGTCAAAATCTACATCACTATGATGATAATTAAGGACAAAGGTTTTCATTTAGAATATAGCTCTTCAGATTTTACACTTTATTGTTTCTATACCATATTGTAATGTTGTTTTTCTTAGAGCTACAAAGAAAGCAAAATTTTCTAGTTTCAAAGACAGAAAACAGAATGCAATCCTTAACAAAACAATTTTCTTCAAATAACTGCGTACTTACTTTTTTCCCCATACTTCTCATCTCACTTGTTTTGAGCAGGTTCTTGCAATGTTTTGAAAAGACTAAAATAAACAACAGTGTATATATATATATATATATATATATAAAAATCTAACATAAAGATAAATATTTCCCTGTGCTTTTCACTGAAATGCAATGTACTTGGTTTTGGTTTTGTTTCTCTCTGTTCATATTTTCACTGCTATTTAAAACTGGCTGCCTCTTGTTCTACTTGTTACTACTTGTTCTACTAGTTATTTCACTAGACTGGCACCTTGTCCCATCGAAAATGATAAGCTATGCTGGGGGTGCCTTCCTGGTTACTATCTACCTATGAGTATGGGGACTAGAGAGCAGTGAAGGTTATCTGGGCTTTAAGCTCACTGCTGGTCTAAATAAGGAACTAATTATTATTCTCCTGAAGCAAGGAGAAGTAGGAAAAAAAACTGACCATGAAAATGCAAAAAAAAAAAAA
>VZRF01007612.1:1114840-1166471 GCA_013396875.1 Vireo altiloquus
CCATATTGTAATGTTGTTTTTCTTAGAGCTACAAAGAGAGCAAAATAAATTTTCTAGTTTCAAAGACAGAAAACAGAATGCAATCCTTAACAAAACAATTTTCTTCAAATAACTGCGTACTTACTTTTTTCCCCATACTTCTCATCTCACTTGTTTTGAGCAGGTTCTTGCAATGTTTTGAAAAGACTAAAATAAACAACAGTGNTTGTTCTACTTGTTACTACTTGTTCTACTAGTTATTTCACTAGACTGGCACCTTGTCCCATCGAAAATGATAAGCTATGCTGGGGGTGCCTTCCTGGTTACTATCTACCTATGAGTATGGGGACTAGAGAGCAGTGAAGGTTATTTGGGCTTTAAGCTCACTGCTGGTCTAAATAAGGAAATAATTATTATTCTCCTGAAGCAAGGAGAAGTAGGAAAAAAAACTGACCATGAAAATGCAAAAAAAAAAAAAAAAACCCACACAAATCCAAACAAGCCTCCCTTACATTGTTTGCATGACTCAGAATTGCATGATGGACATGGTTAAAGCCAATCAGAGATGGCTGGAGCAGATTCTCCCTCTCCTGCTCTCATGCTGCTTCCCAGGGGGAGCTGGCTTGGGGAGTGCTTCTGACTCCCCAGGGGCCAATGGCTTGACAGACATGGGGTGGTGAAATATCAGCTCTTTGTGTCACAGGGTAGGGGACACCTGCACCTCCCCACAGAGGCTCCATGTGAGCCAACAACAGGGCAGGGAAGAAGAAATGTCATCCCAAAACCCTGAGCAGGGCTCTGAGATGGATGATGGAGTGGGGTCACACCCATGATTTCAGTGATTGCCTTGTACTTCACCTTAGATCTGTTGGCCCAGGTTTTTGAAGACAGACATTCGAAGGAAAAGCACAGTGTCAAAGGAAAAGAATAAATACTCACTCTTGGGTTTTGGCTTTTTAAATATTTATTTTTATTTTAATTTATTTAAAGCCTTTCTAGTGAAGATTCTCTGTGCAAATAGATAAGCTGGCAATAGATACAAATAACGCCTGCAGAAAATTAAAGTGTTAAAGCATTATTTGGTTTAACAATAAATGTTAGCTCCATTTATACACACTATGTTCCCTTTTGCTCATGAAAGAATTTAGCGGAAAGATTTAAATTTTAATTTCTGGATTTTTTTAAAGAGATCAGTGACATTTCCATTAGAGCTGTCAGCTAGTATTTCTCCAGTCCTAATTTTTCCTGCCATACCATCATTCCCTTTAAAAAGCTATTATAAGCTTGATGTTAACAAGCTGCACTCCATTCCTAGATTGAAATATCCTAAACCCCCGGTAGATTAAAAAACTGTGGTCTTGAAATCAGAAGAAGAAACTTCTCAGATAAGTGCTCCCCAAAGTAAAAGTTTTTCATCTTTTCCTTGCATTCTTTCATCGAATCAAAATCTTCTTGACACCACAGTAGCTGTGAGATAGTGTAAGGAATGGAGAACACAGTTACCAGGATCCTCAGGTGGCCTCAACTACCTCATCTAGTAATTAGACAACTTTTCTCAGTTATGGGAGGCACAAGTTCAATCAATTTTGTCTAAGAAAGGACTGGGATTTGCCTATTTTAACTCTTTATTTGCTGCTCTAGCCATCAGATTTGTACAACATGAGGGTACTAAGAATAACTTTTTGTTACGGCTTTACTCTATGGATAATTTATCTTTTCTCAAATCAAGAGACTGATATATCAGTCAATGCAAGAAGTATAATTTCAGATGATGGAATGGAGCTCTGGGCCCAGGAGCATATCTTTTGTGAATTAGAGTCTCAATAATATACCTAAATTAGATGTACAAGATGACACAAAAACTATTTCTGGTTCAATTTTATTTTACTTCTTTTTCTCCAGACTTTTCTCTAGCCAGTATTTTGAATTATTTTACAGTGCTCAATTTTATTAAATCTGTTCTATAGCTAATGACTGCTAACAGGCAACTGGGGACAACTGCTAACATGATATGTGCCAAAATTATACAGAATGAGATGGAATAGATATAATTCACTGTATTCCTAAGAATTTTCTGTCTCAGATTCAAGATATTTAATGGGTAGCTCCCTTTATAATCCTTACAATTAATTATCATAACATTAAAGGGATTTGAACTTCATATGATTTGATGAGCTATGCTAAAACAATATTCTTCTAAGGGCAATTTTATGTGCAAAGCTCTTGCAGAAGCAGAATATAAGGAAAGATAAACCTTCCATTGATCAACCTATCTTTACTGACCAACAAAATTCTCCTTATATGGGGTATCACCCAATTAAAAAAACCAAACAACTAAGCACCCCAATATTTCTAGCAGGTAAACATCACGCAGAATTAACTTATGTAAGCAGAATTAACTTACACAAGCTCATTTTCTATCTGAACTCATCCATGTCATTGCCTTAAGAAGTTAGTCTGATATCATTAGTTAGTCTACTCTTATTCATTTCAAAAAATTAGTATTTTTTTCTCTTTGTAGGCTTCATATTTCTGATTCATATTATTTTGCCACAATTCAAAGAACAAGCTGAATTTATGGCATGTACTAACATTATTTTCATTAACCCATAGTAGCCATGGCCATTTCCTTATCTTCCATCTTCAGTGCCATCATTTCATTATCAAACTCAGTATAAGCTTGACCTGCTGTAAACACTCAGAGGAAGCATTTTTAAATACATTATGATCTCATACTGCAGTAATTTTTTAAAAACTAATAGTTCTAAAAATACCAGACTGTTAGACAATTTCCTAAAATATTTATTATGAATGCAATAACAAATAGTGCCCACTAATTATTTATTTGAAAAACACTTGTGATTTTAAATTTATGAAGCAAAAGTTGATACAATATGAATGAAAAAGAAAATACCCAAGTATATAAACAATATTAACAAATCAGTGTTCTAGGTAAGATAGATCCTGAAATAAAGAATTATCTGTATAATATTTCGTTCTGTCACAGACCTCTGGTCTTAAGAAAAAGACAGATACTGCTGCAATACCTTGTTGCAGGGAATAAATCTATTGGAAAAGGAAGAGAAAGAGGAGTATGCTGCATTACCATTACCTCTTCTCAGCATTCCTATCATAACAATACATATGTTTATAACATTCTGATTGCAATAGCAGTCTGATTATCCTTAAATGATTTCAAGAGAAAATACATAATAACATGTCCATTTGTTTCCATCCTTTATTCATTTTTGATTACTTCACATGTACCCAATAAAGCACCCACATACCATTTTTCAACATCTTTTGAATGAAAGAATATGACTTTTTTTGCTTTTTTCACTCCTACCAACATATAAAAAGTTGTTACAATATATTTGCTAAAACTTATGAAAAGAGTAATCTAGTAAATCACACCTTCATGAAAAATCAACACAACCTCTGTCTCTAAAGAACTAAAACTACAAGAATAATTGATATTTGATTTCTATTTCTCTTTTTCCTCTTATAATTTTACTATTGGGATATAATGTGTAAAATTAAAGCAGCTAGTTACGACTTTCTTTATAGGTGAAATATTGAACATATGTTGCTATTGTCAAACACCCTATCTTATGTTTAATTTCTCCTTCAGATTACCAGTGAATTTTATTTACTAAAAGTTTGTTGAGATGCTCCTTTTTCTTCTTCTTTTTTTTCCCCTTTTCTTTTGTTTCTAATAAACATTACAATAACATTTTGCTACAATAATTACAGAAGACAGTATTTTGATCTGCATTTAGTCCACCTAATTTTAGGCTCATAAATGAGGTACTTATATTGTGACTATATTTTATACTGGGAAGTGGTAAGTTGTAGAGGACAGTTCAGATAAGTAAAAATTAGTTCTTTCCATTCACCCAATAGTGAGATTATGACAACCACACTCTTATCACAAATATTCCATTATAGTACTAAAAGTTAGATGAAACCTATTCAAACCAGTTTAACAGACTGTGGAAGGGTTGAGACCAATTGCATTCCTTTGAGAAACTTTCTATACAGTAAGAATAAAAATGGCAGATTAAGGAGATAAAATATTTCAGATTTTATTCTGACAATATAAATAATTTTATTTATTAGTCTTATATCCTGAGAATTAAAAATGTTCGCATGTCTTTTTGAGAGACTCCTAGATTAAATACTTGAGAAATTTTTAACTATAAAAGCCCTTATTTTCTGAGGAGAAACAGAAACTCTAAGCCTTAAATTGCATTACTTAAAATATTGCAATGCATTTCTCACACACAGGATTGCATAGCATTTTTGCACAGTGTCTCACACATCATTGAAATAACCCTGTACATAAAATTGTTTTCACCTTCATAGACAATAGGGAAAATCCTGCTGTAAAACTAGAAAACAGGACAAAAATGTTGCACCCATTTTTTTTTTTTTTTTATGTTTGATTATATCAGATGAAAGAAAATTTACTTGCAGGATGATACATTTTGTCAAAGTTGCATTCTAAAAGTAGAGACCTCCATTAGCCAGCAACTGGGTTAAAAAAGTTACGTTATTTTAAGAACCAGTAGGGAACAAATTCTGGGTGACCTATCATTTACTGAAGTGAACTCTGAGTTGACTAAAAGCGTTTCCATTAGTTGTGCAGTGCTGCAGGGCCTGATGGAATAAAGTCATATTCTCAAGGCTAGAGGTTATTGACTTGCTGTTATTTATATCAGTGTTTTAGCATTATGTTTAAGAGTGTGAAGTTAATTTCAAAAGTCGAGAGGTTGCTTTGTTGGTGTTTTTTGTTTGATTGTTTTTTGTGGGTTTTTGTTGGCCTCTTTTTTTTAATGGCTGGGTCTTTCATCTCGTATATAAACATATGTACAATACGTAAACAGCGACTTGGTGTTACATTCCACTCTAGAGCCTAGTCTCTAGAAAATGTGGCAATCTAGTAGAACTGCCTACTAGTTCAAGAAACAGGCATTGGCTCTGTGACAGCGTTGTGACAGGACTCTCATTGAAAACTTCACAGAAGGACAAGTGGAAAAAACCCCTAAGTATTCTCTTGTTTTTAGGTCCTGATCCAGAAAGCTTCAAATACATAAACCCCCCATTTGGTGAGAAATTTCAATTAAAACTGCTGTGAACATTTTTGCAACCTTAGATGTCAGAGAAACTTACATAGCATAGGGATCTCAGGTGGAAAGAAGGATACCTGAAGAGAGACCATAACTTATTTGGTCTGGACAATCCCAGACACGAGTACAGACTGGGAGAAGAACGCATTGAGAGCAGCCCAGCAGAGAAGAACTTGGGGGTTTTTGTGGATGAAGAGCTGGACTTGAGCCAACAGTGCACACTCATAGGCCAGAAGGGCAATCACATCCCGGGTGGCATCAAAAGCAGTGTGGCCACAATGTCAAGGGATGTGATTCTCCTCCTCTACCTTCATGAGATGCCACCTGGAGTGCTGCATGTCCAGCTCTGGGGTCCTCAGCCTAAGAAAAGCATGAGCCTATTAGAGTGAGTCCAGAGAAGGGCCATGAGGAGGATCAGAGAACTGGAGCACCTCTCCTATGAAGAGAGGCTGAGAGACATGGGTTTGTCCAGCATGGAGAAGACTCCTGGAAGGATTCATTGCATCTTTCCAGGGCTTAACAGAGGTATATAAAAAAGACAGAAAAAAAGATAAAAAAGAGGGAGGGGGTATAAAAAAAGAGACAAGCAAAAGAAAGTGATTGTCTTGTGAGGTTTTCTTTCCAAAGTAATTATGTCATAAATACATGAAAGCACACAAAGACAACTTTATATGGACTTTCTTGCTCTTTCTTTACATTCTTTTCTTGGTTTAGCACTTTCTTTTCCCTGAAAATTGTATATGTAAGTAAACTTCTTGTTGTATTTAATGTTCATATTACCATTTTTGCAAGCCAGTTCTATGTAATATGGACTATAAAATGTCACTAGTGTTTCTTTTATTGAACAGCTTTCTACTCTACAAACTTTCATAAAGGTGCTTACCTTTAAAAAATGCTCTTTGGACACTTTTTTCAATTCTCTTTTCTGAGTCAACAAGATTTATATTTTCCTGCAAATCCTTTCAGCATTACTTGCCATTGTTAGTTTTTTTGTTTTATACTTTTAATGGTTTTTATCACCATGATATCCAAATACTTGACAAATGCATGTGGATTTAATCCCAGATCAAGATTTCCATTCTACAGATGGAAGCTGGGACTATGTTCCAGACCTCTCCAAAAGGGCTCATTGTTCAGATTCCATCAGAATCAATGCTTTTAAGCATTGTTCAAGAATTAAACAGTCAGTTTCATCACTTTTCAAAAAACATGTACACACAGCAAGAAATATGTTAAAGACTTCCAGCTGAATTTGGTTTGAAGATTCTGGAATTGCAACATGCAGAACAATGCTTCAGGAAAAAACAAATGGCTCTTTCAGAGTCAGAGTATGTACACAGCTAAAAACTGGCAGGAGTCCATATGCTATTTTGTTCTAAGATGTGTTTATACTGAGAAAAGGAAAAACAAAGACAGCAACAAAAAGAGACTGTGGCTTGAAAAAGCACCTCTCTCTGCAGCAAACATTGCCCTCAAAACAGAGCTGATTAACAACTCCAGGAATCTTTTCATTGCCTTTCTTGCAAGCCACTGAATAACAGGTGAGCTATTGTACAGCCTAACATGTCTGGAAGCTCTATCAATTCAACTAGTCATCCTCAACAAGGAAAATGGCTGTTGGATAGAAATGGCACATCCATGGCCATTCTTTATTCTTGTTTCTATGACACCTCTAAAAATTTGTCGCTGTCATGAAAACATGATACACACTCCACAAGCTTTATGTATATTGTTCTTTTTTTATCTTTATTCTTTAAAGCTTGTGGTCAAGGGTTAGGATGATAAAAATTCGAAATATTTCCATCAAAAATATTTAGAGGAGGCATTTTTAATACCTTTTCTATAAGCACTGAAATTCATAGAATATTTGAAGTCAGAAGGGAACTGACCAAGTCGGGTCAGCAAATGAGTACAACTGTCCTGTGATTGGGAGTCATCTACCTCTCCCTCTTAGCTGCCTCACACTTGACTGAGGCTCAGGTGGGTCTGATGACAGCTTTGATTAATCTTGTCTCACATGTTGCCACAACACTCTCTCTTTCCCAACTGCAATTCTGGAGACAAAAAAAGAACCTTTCCTCTGTCTCCAGAAGCCACAAATTTCCTGCATAATCCACATTGGCAGTCTCCACTTTTCTTTAGTACAGTCTCTCTCTGCTTTTCTTCCATGCACTGTATGGTGCAGGCTCTTGGCTCCGCAGCATCTCTGGATAGCCCAGATCAGTCACCTGTTCTTGTCCTTGGGGCTATGCTGCTTATCCACACACTCCCACTGTTCCTACTCCTTGTGACTGTGGATGCAGTTGGACCACAGCTGAGAGGTCCCAGCACTTCCCCTTCCTCTAGTCCAAGGCCTGGACAATGTCATCATCTCTTTAAAACTCTAACAGGTCCTTGGCCTTGAATACCAAGGACATTGCCAGCCACTAATGAGGTATAAGGTCTTTTACTCAAAATCTTGTTATGAGCAAAAAGAAATGCATCAGAATTTACTGTGAATATAATGATGAACCAGGATTTATTGTGAATACAATTAATGTTTTCACAGTCCAATCAAAATCACAATCAACTGCTTTTACTAGTGCAGTTACAATGTCTGTTGCCCATATAAAAATCAATACAGAAAGTTCTCATTTGTAACACATTTAAAGTACTTCTGCCATGACATCTTCCTACCATCTTTCTCTTTTACTCTGGAATTGGGGTTGCCCTTCCAATGTTCTTCAGGAGCACAGCTTGACAATTTTAGATTTCTCAGGTGAATGTACCTATTGGAAGGGAAGGATACAACACCTTGATGATTTTCAGTTTTCAGAAGGAGGAGCACGGTGCCAATGGCAGATGAGGCTGCCTAGTCCTGGGGCTCCTCTTGGGGCTCTGGAGTTGCTCTTCTGCCTTTCCCACAAAGGGCCTTCCTCCCCACCTCTGGCATATGTCAGGCCATCATCCCTGGCCAGCTGCTTGCAATCCCTCAGCTAATGGCAGTCATGTGATCACGGTAGTTCCAACCAGCTCAAGCCATCAAAGGCTGGTCTGTCCCCCTGAGACTCGCCCTGCAACTGTGCCATTGGATGTGCAAGAAGAGTAGCAAAAGTGTACACTACTTGCAAGGAAAATATAATATAAACTAACAAACCCCTTTTGAGTGGAACCATTCTTATTTTCTTTTCCTGAAAAATATACAAATGCACGTCATGAAATTGCAGATGCCTTAATTTAATTTATTTGAAGCATAAGCTGGTTAGAAAGTCAAAAAGTTTCTGAGAATCATAAAAAAGTACTTTGTTTTTTGTTTTTCTTTTAGTGAAATAACATGCATTATTTCGTCATGACCAATACCTTTTCCCTTATCTCAATACACTCTTGTCCTTTAGAAAAGAATTACCTATTGAGCTGTAGTTGCACCTGAAAAAAGGACTAAGAGGACTCAATTTTGTGACTCAGGCATTATTGTACTTTTCCATATACTGCTTTCCATATACAGCTCTTATTGGGAAAAGATCAGCCTCTTTTCAATTGCCACCAATCAGGAAGGTGATAGAAAATGTTACAGTAAAAGATAAGTATCTCCACCTTCAGCCAAATATATCTCAAGGATTTTGTGATTCACTCAGTGACACAGTTCTTTTTGTTGACTCTTAATGTCCCTTCCGTAATACTCTTAGTTTTTAATATCACCGAATCACAGAATCACAAAATAAGCTGAGTTGGAAGGGACCTATCAGGATCATCAAGTCCAACTCCTGGCCCTGCAGAGCACCATCCCCAAGAATCACACCATGTGACCAGGCTGGTGACCACTGCCCTGGGAAGCTTGTTCCAGTGTCCAACCACCCTGTGAGTGCAGAATCTTTCTCTAATAACCAACCTGATTCATATATGTTTCTGTATTCACTATAGTTGACATAAAAAGAAAAAATAATTAAATCTATGAGTCCTAGAATATTATAAGAGTTAGGTTTATGTGAAAAGAGGGGTCCATTTTACTAAGGATATTTCCCTTCAGAAACAGCTTTCATACAAATAATTTATTTTACAGTTTCTTTTCACTGTAAATAACGCTTTGCTTCCCAGTCTCTTATACCCGAGCTAAGGAGCAGAGCTGTGTCAAACATTCATTTTACACCTGGAACTTGTTGAAATTGAGACTGATTTTTGAATTACAATATGTTGTGCAAATTCCCACAGTAAAAAGAAAAAAATCATATAGGTAGATGATGGTGTTATGAATGGATGATGTAGGTTTAAATCAGCCCTTGCCTATTGCCCAGGCCTCTGGCCGCAGGCAGCAGCTGTATTGAGGTGTCCAGCACCCCAAAACCCACTCTGATTTGCAAGTTCTTTAATAACAGCTGACTCAGTCTATCATAAAATGGAGTAAGAGACACAAAACTAACCGACATAAGACTCAAACAGACTATTACTACACAAGGATAAGACAAAAAGGGAATACTAGTATTATACACGCAGAGTTAAAGGTACCATAAAATTACAGCTAGCTAAGAAATAGTACAACTTAGGATCCAATGTTTCTTACCATCCAATACTTTGATGGAGTACATATCGAGAAATCCTCTCTCTCAATTCCCAGGAAAGTGACCTGGAGTTGCACTTTGCTCCAGGGAGAAAATCTTCTCACACGTTCCCAAAGAAGTGTGTAAGTGATTTCTGCTCTGTGATAATTTGTGTGGGCTTTTATAGACAATAAAACCTTGGTCTCTTGGTCACCTAGGTTTATTTTCCTTTATCTCTTTCCACATCTATTATACCAAGATGTGTACTGGGTCTTTGTCTCAGACTCTCAGGAGCCTGGAGGTGACCTCCTGCAAGGCTCTCTGGCTTCTGCAGAGCTTTTCAGCTCCTGCTGGGCTATCTGGCTCCTGCTGAGCTATCTGCTCCTCGGGTCATTAATCTGGCCTGAGTTATCACTTCCAAATGCCCCAGCCATGAGAGAGGGGGGACATCCTGCCACTGATGGTATCAAGGCATGTGTATTACCACCAAATTCAATTCTGTAGTATTTCCTGGATTTGGGAACACATAGCAACTGACCCCTGATTTCAGACTATGATAAAAACCCCACCCCAGCGTCTTATCCTTTGGCTTCCACAGGAAGGAAACCAGATATATTGGTGAGGTAATATCAATAGTGTAGTTTAAAAATGTGAGTTACTGGAAAAGCTTTGAGCTGAATGCAACTTGTCTCAGTATTCAGTCATACATTATGATATTTAACCTCATCAAATCTGAAATATGACACAGGTATTGACTTAAAATCAATATGTAGAATAAGTACGTCTCTGAATACTTGCTAGAATAAGTCTTGTTAGAGGTCCAGAGGAGGACCATGAAAAAGATCAGAGCATTGGAAGCTGGTACACCTCTCCTATGGATAGAGGCTGAGTGAGTCAGGGTTGTTAATCCTGGAGAAAACAAGACTTCTGAGACACTTTATTACACCCTTTCAATACTTAGAGGGGGCTTATATGAAGGACAGAGAGAGACTTTACCATGGTCTATAGTGACAAGACAAGGGGAAATTCTTTGAAACTGAGAGAAGGTACATTCAGGTTGGACATAGGGAAGTAATTTTACTGTGGTGGGGAGTCAGACACTGGAACAGGTTGCTGAGAGAATCTGCAGATGCTCCATCACTGGGAATGTTCAGTGAGGCTTGAAAGGACTTTGAGCAGGGAAAGGTATCCTGGCCCATCGCAGGCAGGGTTAAACTAGACAATCTTTAAAAATTCTTACCAATCCAAACTCCCCTGTGACTCTATGAACTTTAACTCACTTAAAGCAGAGTTATTTGAAACTTTCTACAGTGAAGCTTTTTAAACTGATTTCTTCCTTTTTTTATGGACTTCTATCTCCCTGGAGATTCTGCTTCTGTGAAGAAACAAACTTGCATTGCACACAGGCAAACCCTCAACTGAGTATATATAATGCATAATTTACACAGTAAATACAGGTATTTAGGAAGAGTGACAGCATAAATATACGAACAAATGAAGATAAGAGTTTATGTGTAAAAGCAAACAAATTTTAAAAAGTTAGTCTCTATGGCTGCTCCTTCAGATCAGAGTTCCTATCAGAGAATTGAATTTTCTTGCTTGTTCATCTTTATTGACCTGAAGATTTAGACTGACAACCAAATTGCTTCCTGTCATGTAGGCTTTGATAACTGTTGTGTCTGTTCCTAAGAAATGTGAAGTAATACAGTATTGTTTAACTTGTTCACTATAAGTCATTGATCATTCTAAATTATCTAAAAATAAAAAAAATTCACAAAATTAGAGTATTCACATAAGCATGTGCCCTTTAAAAATATATTTTTAATTTGCTACATCACACTGAAGTTCTCTAAATGAGATGATCTGAGGGACTGGAAGGATTGCTAGCTTGAAACATTTTGCGTGTGAGTATGGGGGAAGGGACAGGTCAGGTTTTGCTCTGGTGAGGTGATGTCCTGACCTGCACACCCCACCTACCCAGGCCTGTACCCCAGCACTGCAGTGGCCACCAATCCCTGGCATACCAGAGGCAATGCTCCAAACCTGCCTCTGGAACCCAAACCCATCCCCAGAGTAGCCTGGGGGAAGGGCCTAGGTACTTAAAGTGAGACATGAGGCAAGCACATGTCTCTACCCTAACCCCTCTTGGAGTTTCTATCAGCTGAACACTGCTGGAACTAGGAGCAGTAGCTATACTTGTTCTTTTCAATTTTTTTTTTTTTTTATTTCTGCCTTTCTCTCTTTCTTCTTCTAATTCCCTCTTCTTGGAGCCTTTCTTTTAACATTTTATCTTTTATTGAATAAGAATCTTCTTTTACCACTACCCTAATGGAACTAATGGAATCTCTATTTAGGTTAACAAGTCCTTCAGCTTTGGTTTGAATGAGCTTTGGCATCTCGATTGTACTGGGCCGATGGTTGTTGTGATTTGACTCTGTCTAAACACCAGGCCCACAAATTCTGTTCTTTTTCATAAGGGGAAAATATTATTATTTTGAGGAAAACTGAGAATCTGCAAGGCAAACCAGCTTCAAACCTAAACAGTTTCTATATAAAGAAAAGCTTATTGCTAACAGAATTAAAAGTAAAAAGAAAAAATAAGAAATTAAAACAAAACCCCCTTTCCTCCAAACCTCCCCCTTTTACCCAACTCGCACAAAGGATAACAAACATGGGATTTTGGTCTGTGTACAGTTCTTAAAAGTCTCTTCCTAATGCTTAGGGAAAAGGATTTTCCTCTGCTATGCCATGGAAATCCTTCACAACTTATTAGTCTGACTGGAAAACCACCTACTGAAGTGAAAAGGAAATATCTCTCCCATGAAAATTCCACAGTTCAATCATGGGCTATCACATGGGGCTATAAGACTTTTAAAGATTAATTATTCCAGCCTAAACACAAAGGCTCTCTGCTTCCAAATCTCTAAAAGCCTCTTTGTGATAGATGAATGTTTTAGGATTGGCTTTTGCAGATTATATGTTGTATGTTTTAGAGACTGTTCCATTGTAAATTTATGTTTGTAATTAGTTGATGATGTTTAATTGTTAGTGTAAATTAGGGATTGTTGTAATACTTGTTGTAAAGGTTTGCACTAATAAAATAGCCGATGAGCAGCAAGGGGGCAAGGAGGAACTAGGACCTTTTTGGAAGGTTCTAAGAGGTGACAATCAAACCGGGGCCACTCCCTGTCCGAGAACTGGGCATGTCCTAAGTGGGTGGTCCTGGGGAGGAGCCAGAGTGATCAAACTGAGCATGGTCCAAGTGGGTGAACTAGGGGGAGGACTCAGGCTGGTCAGCCCGCTGATTGTTAGAAAGTATCCTTGTGCTTTTGAGTGACAAGCAAGGTGTATAGAAGGCGTGACACCAGCCTTGTGTCTTCGTGCCTCTGGCCTCCAGCGAGAGTTACGCACCCAGTGCGGTAAAACTCTTTTGTTTAATCGATTTTGTCCTTCAGATAAATTTTATTTCTTTCAGAAATGTAAATTCATTTTTCACACTTCACAGCTATATAGCCTGGCACGGGCATCTTCTTATTTTCACAGGCTTGGATTTCTCATTTCCCCGTACTTCAGATGATTTAAAGAGCTCTCCCACAGCTGGCTAGAAGAGTTTTAAGTTTTGCATCGAAGCGCCTCCGCCCTATTTTCCCACCGCCATCTTTAGCTTTGTCCCACATGACTTACTGTCTCTTTCCTTCTCTCTGACCTCACAGCTGCTATGTACTTCTCCTTCATGGGCTGTGCTGATGTTCTTTTCAGTTTAGTGTGCGCTGTACTGGCTGCAGAGGATCTCCACCATCTCCTGCCAGCTCCAGAAACCACACCAGGTGGTTTTAGCTATGCAGCAGTTCATGGCTGTTTCCCAGCTGCCTGCAGTTCTGAGATGGTCTTTTCCCGCTGGCTTGGCCTGTGCCCGCCGCCGCCGGAGGAAGGGGAGGGAGAAAGGGCCTGGCCCATGCCGCGGTGCCAGGGAAAGGGGGAGGAGGGAGGGGGCAGGGCCCTGGCCCCAGCTCGGGACAGGCCTGGAGGCTCAGAAACCGCCCCCACCTTCTGGCAGGAGAGCTGGAACAAAAGGGGCCATTCCCGCCCCTCCACAAGCTTTAAATATGCAAATTGCAAGAACCACTTTGGCTCAGCAGCTTGTCCATCAACTATGTTCCAGCCCACTACAATGGTAACACAGCAGGATGTCAGGTCTATAGTGAAGTGAAAAAAGCTTTTTCTTAGTGTTCAGTAAACACCTTATCCTGAGACACTGTGGAGAATCCTCCATCTAAAATGATTCCTTGAATCACAGTCTGGAATTCACAGCAAACAAGAAACAAGTTTTTTTAGGTGTAGCTGAATTTGGAAGACTTCAGGACTCAGAGGATTTTTCTTTCCTAGTTCACTGCAGTAGAAAATAAAGTCAACTTGTGTGGACTTTTAGGCAGAGGATGTTACCCTATCACAGCACAGTGTATGAATGTGTTTCTGTACTCGTAGGTGCAGTTGGTGGTGAAGCTGAGGACATACTCCTGATAAAAACACATATAATGAGCATGTAGTGGGGTGGACAATCAGCTGATCAGGATCAATCAGCCTCTTCTCTTGATTTACAAGCTCACCTGCACAGATAGATCTCTCAAATACTAGAACAAATGTTAAGCCAGACCATGATCATGGACCTCTTATGCAGTCACTATCTCTCACCATATTGAGTTTTCTGGTGGTGACACATTTGTATCTACCCTGTAATAGATCTCCAGACTGTGGTCTTCTCCATCTTCCCCAGTCCACAGTTTTTGCCAGGGCAGATGGTCTCTTTGTTGGGGGAGGAAGAGTGTCTGTCTTCAGATGCTGGTAGCTGTGATTCATTTACTGCTTCCTGAATGGTCCAACTTGGAGTTTGCTAGGTGTTCCACAAATATACTCACATCAGGTTTCTCAGATATACGGAAAAAATAAGTTTAAAATATGATTAAGAAGAAAGGACAGAATGTGCCAATCAAGCACAGGACTCTGCCAAACACATTTAGACGTGTTTCTTCAGACCCTACTTAGAGTCAACTCATTCATTTTAACATTTTTCTTTATGTTTTCCCATGGTTGTTCTTCCTTGTTCCACCTTAATATTTAGTTTTCCCTGCTTTTTTGCCCTTACCTGAGACTCTCCATTTTAAGGTTTGTATAGTACCAAAATTCATTTCCTCACTGAATTTAGTAATAAGTCCTAGAGCCCTTTAGTCAGTAATCCTATTTGGTTTGCATGGTGATTCAAAGAGACACTTTCTTTCCTTGACCCTTTGGCGAGTTTCACACGAAGGATAGTGGCCTAATCATCATCCTTTGATGGTTTTAAGAGCATCAGATCCAGTTCCTAGGGTTCATGGTCCATCATTGTTCATCTGATCCTGGCAAGATCTCTGTGTTTAACTGGATTAGCTTTTAGTCACAAAACCTAACATTCCATATAGTAAGCCTATTTACAGTGAAGTGACAGCACCATTTACTTCATGTTAGAGCAATACCTCACCTCAAGACATTGTGGAGATGTGCCTCTGTAAAATGATTTGTGGTTGCCATGTCTTCCATCGCTATTTGAAATTCACAGCAGACAAGAAACTGTTGCTCTTCATGAAATGCATTTCATTCTGGAAGATAGCACAGTGAACCAAGATTAGCATATTTTGTGATGATAAATCATACCAAGGAAGGCTTGTAACAGCAGTCATCTTCAATTAATCCAAACAGATCACAGGATTCTGTGTGATTCCATGAAAGAAAAAAGGTCTTGGGAACTACTGTACCTTAATACAAGGAAATTACTTCTTGGTGTGTAGGACTGTCTAGCAGATTTGAATGTGCTGCGTGCAGTTTTGGGCACCACAATATAAAAAAGACATGAAGCTATTAGAGTGTCCAGAGGAAGGCCAAGAGGATGGTGAAGGTTCTTGAGGGAAGCTTTATGAGGAGCAGCTGAAGTCAGTTGGTTTGTTCAGTCAGAGAGGAGGCTGAGAGGAGACCTCATTGGGGTCAATATCCTCATGAGGGGAAGCAGATAGGCAGGTACAGATCTTTGTACTCTCATGACAGTGAAAGGACTCAAGGAAACAACATGAAACTGAGTCAGGAAAGGGTTAGGTTGGATATCAGGAAAAGACTTTTCATCCAGAAGGTTGTTAAGTACTGGAACAGGCTCCCCAGGAAAGTGGTCACAGCACCAGCCTGTCTGTGTTCAAGAAACATTTGGACAATGCTCTCAGGCACATGGTGTGACTCTGTCCTATCCAGAGCCAGGAGGTGGACTTGATGATCCTGATTCCAACTCAGCATATTCTATGTATCTATGATTCTCTGAATCTATGATTGTATTCTATGGTTCTATAATTAAAATTCATAATTGGAGGATTAAACTGAGTTCACTGTGAAGTGGACCATTCTGCAAAGAAAGCAGAGAGAAATATATTTAACCATATGTGGGAGGAAGGAGGAACTGTCCACTGTTCTGAACACATAAATCATGGTTTCTGTGAAAGGCAGCTTTGTATATCAAGAACTGGGAGCCCCGGTGGTGTAGTGGTTAAGCACACGGCATAGCAAATTGCCGAGGCTCGGGTTCGATTCCCGGCTCGGGATGCTCCCCGGGCAGGCAGAGCTCGTTAGCCCTGCAAGGGGGCAATCTGCCTACGTCCTGAGGAGGACCTCACTGCCACTGTCCAGAATCGCTTTGGCCCAGCAGATTGAACCTCGGGATTAAAGGGTGGGCTCAGATCTGCGTGCCCTGTGTCTCACCTAAAAAATCCAATGCGCAGGCTGGAAGGTCTGAAAAAAAGAAAAAAGAGGCCTTCCCCGGATCTTCGTACGCGAAGGCTGGCCAGCAAAAAAAAAAAATATCAAGAACTGTATTTGAAAGCTGTCAAAGAAAACTTTTCTAATTCTGATAGAATCCTGTATTGTAGTAGCTAACAATAAACTTAGAGCATTTAAAGTCAAATAAGATTTCCTGTGTGCCCTAGGTTACAATGTAAGATGTGCCCAAAAGTATGTATTCTATTACCACCTTCATAAGATGTTAAAAACTGGTGGGGCAGTGTTCCCCATCTCCTTCATGACTCATCCCTGATAAAGTCCGGGAATATCTTCTGTTCATGGGCCAGCTGCTGAAACAAGAAGGGGCAGTGCTCTTTATCTCTCCCATGACCCATCTTCCCTCCAGGGGGATATCTTCTGCTAATGGGCCATCTAGTCTCACCGCATGACTGATAAAATTGCATCATCCCATAGTGAGATGCTCCTCCCAGAGGGAGGAACCAAGCATTCCCACCTGGATATAATCTGAGATTTTGGACACCACAGACAGCCCTCACCTACTGGACTCCCAGAGAACAAGAGCTACCGTTGGACCTTCAGGTGAAGACCAGACCCTTTTTCTACAAGATCACCGCTTCAACAGGACCACTTCATCTGGACTGCTACTGCCATCCTGACTAACAGGGTGTCAGGCTGTATTCTGTCAGTGTTCTTGTACTATTACGTTTCTTTTTTTTTGAATTTTTCTACTGAATTATAATTCTGATTTGCGATCTCCCACTGGTTTGTTTTCAAACCAGTACGCTGTGTCTACTTTTTTTTCCTTTGTGGGATGGGTTTTCCTACAGCCTCATCTGATTGAAGCTTATGAGGATAAACACAAAGATCAGGAAGGATCAAGGGAGCAGTGACAGTCAAGAAACCATATTAACCCAATCAGTGCAATCCCATACTTTTCCAGATGATTAAAGTAGAGGATTAGATTATTGTCCTTGATGTGAAACTTGTCAAGCTGGTATAACTAAACAAATTCTCTGAGAGGACACACAAAATAAAGGACACTATTACCTCAAGGGGTATAGAACCATTGTGGTTTTAGATGAAATTGATAGTGTGGAGACTAAATGGATTTGTCACCAAAACACATTAGTCACAGATATATGCAATTTTTACAAATTACATGATTTCCCTGTTCCATAAGGAGATGTCAGGGTTCAGAACAAAAATCAAAAGTATCAGTTAGGTGATTTCCACTGTGGGGTACGCTGTCCTTGGACTGGGCCAAGGATCTCTGTGGTGTCTCTTAGGCGTTTCTAGAATCTCAGATCTTGCTCCTGATAACTCTCTTGGAGTCACACTGGGCACCATAAGGGTAAAGATGCATCAGGGCATACCTAGTTCCTGACAGGCCACTTCCCTGTCACACAGAACCAAACAGCTGGCTGTCACTGTCACTCGTAGTCACCATCTGCCCATCTGAGTGGCTCTTTATCTTGTCTGCAACGTCACAGTGACTGACAGGTTGTTTAAGGTCAAGATACTCTATGCTGCTAACTAGGTTAGTCCCCTGTCCGATATGGTTAGGTAAAGTTCATGTGCTAACGTTGCTGCCAGCAAGGCCCAGCTGCCATGCCACATGCACATAAGTTTGAAATTGCTAAAATTTTGCATGGAATTTTTAGGGACGTTTATATAATTATTTTATAAAACACATAGTTTCTTTAGTAACATGCAATGCATATATTTACATGCACAACATAAAATATATGGATAGATATAATTTAAATAAATTGTTTAGATGGTTATTTTCAGGTAGTTCTCTAATAAATACCATGCATTTTTATGATTAGGCATTACAGTTTTGACATATTCATCTATTCATATGCAGTTGGCTGCCTGTACGCAGCTGCATGCATGTGAGGTAATGGCTGCATAATTTGTGGATCCCAATATGTTTTCTAATTACACAAGTTCCTTAGGATTGAGCTTGAATCCTGATGAACAGGAAATTAGTTAAAGGGGAAGGAGAAGCTGTATGGATGAACAAGGAGCTCAAGCATAAGCAGGAAATACACAGAAGGTGGAAGAAAGGTCAGGCCACTTCTAAGGAAGGTAGAGAAGTTGTTAGAGTAAGTAGAAATGAGAGAAGGAAAGTCAAGGCCCATCTGAAATTAAATCTGGTCAAGGATGTCAAGGACAACAGGAAGGGCTTCTTCAATAACAAAAAGAAAACTTAGACTAGTGGAATCCCATTAATAAATGGAGAGAGGACCCTGGTAACAGAGGGCACAGAGGAGGCAGAGTTACTCAATACTTTCTTTGCATTGGTGTTCACTAACAAGATCAACTGTCAGGGATCTCTGACCCATGTGGCAAAGGTAAAGGAAAGTTGGAGGGAAAACTTTTCCGTGGTGAAGGAGAATTTGTTCAGAGAAAACCTAGACAAACTTGCCATCCACAAGGCCATGGGCCCTGACAGGATACATTCTTGAGTGCTGAAAGACCTGGGAGAGACCATAGCTGGGCTACTCGCAATCATCTTTGAAAGGTCATGGAAATCAGGAGAGGTACATGAGGACTGGAAGAATGCAAATCTCACTCCTTCAAAAAGGGCAAAAAGGAGGACCTAGGGAGCTACTATCCAGTCAGCCTCACTTCAATCCTTGTAAAGGTGATGGAGCACCTTATTCTGGAGGCCATCTTTATCAACAAGCATGACAAGAAGGTGATCAGAAGTAGACAGCACAGATAAAGATAAATCATACTTGACCAACCTGATTGCCTTCTATGATCAAAACAGTTACATGGGTGGATGGATGGGGAGAGAACGAAATATTGCCTACCTCTACTTTAGCAAAGTTTTCGACACTGTCTCTCACAGTATCCTCATAGGTAACTCAGAAGTGTGGACTGGATGAGCAGAGTGAGGTGGATTGAGAACTGGCTAAATGTCAGATCCCAGAGTGTGATAATCAGTGGCACAGGGTCTGGTTGACGTCCTGCCACTAGTAATATCTCCCAGGTTCAATACCGGGATCAAGACTGTCTAACATACGCATCAATGACTTGGATGAAGGAACAGAGGCCCCCTCAGCAAGGTCATTGAGAACACAAAAGTGGGACTAGTGGCCAATACACCAGAGATCTGTGTTCAGAAGGGTCACAACAGACAGCAGAGATGGGCAGAGAAGAACCATCTGAAATTCAACAATAGCAAATATAGGGTTCTGCACCTGGGGAAGAATAACCCCATGCACCAGCACAGTCTGGAAGGTAACCTGCTGGGAAGCAGCTCTGTGGAGAAGGACCTGAGGGTCCTGGTGGACAACAAGCTGTCCACGAGTCAGCAGTGTGACCCTGTGGCCAAGTAGGCCAGTGGTGTCTTGGGGTGCTTTTGGAAGAACATGCCAGAACATCAAGGGAAGTGATTGTATCTCTCTGCTCACCCCACACGCACACTCCTTTTTCTATGTCTTTCTTTCTTTCTTTTCTCTTTCCTTCTCTTTGCCTCTTTACTATCAAATAAGATACATCATTTTTTTGGCATCAACATTTAATCTCTTTTGGTTTTTATCTCGTTTTTGGGAATATTTTGAACCTTCTTAGTGCTTTCTCGTTTATGCACAGAGACAGTTTTCTTTGCTCTTCTGTGTTTTAAATCTGGGGGACAGGGAGAGGTGACAGGGGTTAGGTGGTAGCACATCACCCATTCAGGGGTCCCAAGGACATCTCGTTGCTCACCTCCATCTGCTCTGCTGGTGCTGAGGGTCCCCCGTCGCTGCCGCCACACGCCACAGAGTACAGAATTCCATGGATTAATGCACGCTTTGGGCAGGTGGGAATGCCCACGTTGTTCCCTGGCAGGGTCAGTGTGACCCTGTGCCTTGCAGCATGGAGGGTCTGTGGCACCATCTCTGGAGCTCTGTGCAGGGCTGGAGACCCCTCTGAGGGCCTTTGCTGGGCCATGTCACCCCCTGTGCTGCAGATCAGCTTCTCCCCCGGGTGAAGGCCCCTCAGCCAGGCCCCTCTGCACAGGGGAGGGTGGGAGGTCACTGCGCCTCTGACCACACACCCAAAGCCTCTCTACCCTCACCCTTTGGTGCCAGGGTCTGTGTGAGGCCAGCAGCTGAGAGCCCTTGGGCTGTGGCCTTCACTTTGGGGGTGTTAAGGTTGTGCTTTGTGAATGTCCCCAGCTCTGAGTCTTTATTTTATCTTGTCTTCTTTATCGAGTGGGTCCAGGGCCTCTCAGAGCCCCGTTCAGGGTGGGGTAGTCTTCTCTGCAGCTTTTGCAATACAGTTTTAAAAGTCCTTCATGAAAATGTTTAAGTCATAAACTATAATATTTCAGTCTCTGACAGCATCCCAATGTATAAGAACATGTTGTAGAAAATAGAAGAGAGAGAGAATATAAAATATTTGGGAAATACTGAAATGTAAGTTATGAGCTAAAGACATAAAAAGAAGAAGGGATGCATCATAATGATTTAGAGAAATGAGGAAAGTCGTCTTTAAAAGAGGATAGATTGTGAAGGCTGATAGAATTTGATATATTAGACAAATAGTCTATTCATGTTGAATTACAGTGAGCATTGAGGATGAGTCAATCTAATTTTTTGCCCAGGAGAACTAATGTTTGAAGGAGAAGAGTACACACAGAATTAGGGTTTCTAATGACTAATGAGCTTGAGGCTGCTCTAGCCCTATTTGTTTGAGGAATTTTGAATTCATGATACTTCAGTTTTGATTTCTACAATCTTACAAAAACAAATCCATTTTCTTATGAAAATGTCAGGTTTCTTTACCCTTTCTTCAATTTGAAAAGTGAGTTGGAGAAAAACAAACACAGTGACTAAAACTCTGAAGGCCTGAGTTGCACTTCTTTATCTAAATAAAAGAAAAATGGTAAGAGGAGGAGAGATGTCTGAATACCTGTCTGCCATTAAGAAAACCTAAAATGTTTGCTTGCTCCCTCTGATGAACAATTTTTCCTCCTATTATTGTACGTATTTGTTTCTAGAAAATTCCTTTTTCTTGTAGTTTTAAGTGTTGTATCCTGCTGTTCTAGAAAAAAATTCACACAGCTAAAGCATGAAGTAAGGCTTATGCTTCACTTAATTGCTCAATGTTCTACTTGCTAGAACATGAAGGTGGGACTGATCCGTGAAGCAATTACAAATAATTACTCCTTGGTTTCTATGGCTAATGAGACCAAGATTCTTCCCTAAGAATAAATGTACTTGAATTATGCTGCAGTTTCTTGTTCTCCTTAATAGGGCGTAACTGACAACTGCTCTTCAATCCGCCCTTGTTTTACCCCTTGTTTTACCTTACTTTTTCTGGGAGCTAGGGAAGTTTTTTTAAAAATTATTGCACTAACACGTTAACAAAACTTATCTAAACAAAACTGTAAAATAAAAAAAAAATAAAAAAAAATAAAAAAAATAAAATAAAATAAAAGAGAACACTAAATTCTCAGAAACCGTGTACTTACTGATCTATTTCATTAAGCAGCTGCACAAATGTTTAGAGTAGTAGAAGGAAACTAGCAGGTTAAAGAGGAAGTTCCCTTTACCTGCACTTTTGTAATTTTAAAGTGGGAATGTAATCACCGATACTGGATCCAGATTCATATGAATACAAATCAGTGAAGTGCTTATGTGCTTTAATGACAGCCTATATATTTAGATTTCAAAATGGTTTTTTTAATTATTATTTTAGGCTCCCATTTTTGAAAATTTATCATATATTAATCATATATTCTAATATTCCTATGAAATGTGAAATTATTATACTATTTTTGAGTGCTATAAGAGATCTGCATGAGAAATAATTGCCTAATGATTTCGTTGTCTGACCTGAAAATAAAACTTGGTAGCATAAAACCAGTCAGGAAGACTACAGTGAATATGCAGCAACTCCCATGGCAAGTTGAAAAATCATGAGATGTGGTCAAGATGAGCTGATAGTTTGTTTTCCCCAATGTGTATTTCTGGGTGTTGGCCCAGAAGTGCTATTTACTTATACATATTACATCAAGATAACTAAACTGAGATAAAGAAAGGGTACAATTTCAAACAAACAAATAGAAACGATATACCATATTTTAAGCAATGTATAAATAATTCAATTCCATTTGAGATTTAAAGAAAAAAAAAAGAGAACACTAAGAAGAAGGAAAGAATTTTAAGAAAACTATAACACAACAGGACTTTGGGTAGAAATTTCAAAATACCGTATATCAAGTATTTACATTTAGCTAATAAAATTACCTATGGAATACAATTAAGAAGCATAATTATATAGCAACAATAAGATAACTAAACCAGAAAATAATAAAATATTAAAAACGTTTTACTCTAATAATTTTGAATAGATTTTATGTTAGATAAACTGATTATTCTACGTGCTACATGAATTGTTTTGTCAAAATACTTGTGACCATAGGAAAAAATTCAATTTCATATACATAAACAGTCTTTTTCATCTGCAGGGAAAATAATGTTTAGAATGAATACTTATGAGGAATTTAAGAAGATGGAAACTGTCTATGAGGTTTTTTGTCTGTAAATATTTTTTTTTTTGGCAGAAATTAACTTTGCACATGGCTTTGCTGCAACTTAAGTTGAAAAGCACTACCATCTCAGGAGACTTGGAAATACCTTGACTGTAAATCTCAGACTGCTTTAAACAGAAAGATACCCGTCTCATCTACACTCCCTGAGAGACTCAATGCACTATGCATATCCCATCACGCTGACATCACTGAATTTCAAATAAACAATTGAGCAGGAATTTCCCTGCAAGTATAGAAATTTTCCTTAACATGAAGTAGAATGAGTGGTTGTATACACTTTCTCAATAGCTTGATGTTTAAACTATTTGCTTAAGGAGAATAACTCCTGATTACTAAATCTGTCTCAGTTTGATGGTTCAGAACAAAAACTCCTACATCCTGAGGGGGTATTCCTGAAAGCTATTTCTGGGATTTCACCTCAGGAGACAAACCTGGAACCTCTATTTTTCAATTAAATGCTCCAATCATGAAACTATATAAAAACATGGAATAGTTCTAAAGGGAAAAACAGGTGTAAATGAGCAAATGAATGAGCAAAGGAATGTATTTAGGTAAGAAATCTCACTTTTGTGAATACTATTCTGACTGCCAGAATTATAACTATTAGACACTGGACTGCCATTTTCTGCGCAGCATCTGATGAATTAATATGAGAATTCACTTTTCATGGTTTAAAGAGGAACTGAACAGGTATTTCAGTTTTGTGAAATATTAACTTTACAGTGATCACTACAAATCTCTAAGCTTGAGGTGTCATATCTTCCATTATTCTTCTAGCCTTGTCTACCAAGTCATCTAACCATGACTCTGATGTACATTCTTTCTGTTATAACAAGATGTTCCAGCATCTTTCTGACAAGAGTATCCTTCCTGAATCTGTCAAATTCATACTATACTACATCCATTTCTGGTGTTTCTGTAAATACGTAATCTGTTATGTCCTATAAACCAGAAATTGTTCCCATAGGAACTAATGAGTTTAGTACTATACATAAAATGTTTCACATACTGAAGGAGTCCTAGTAGCTTTGATATTGCCCACTTTAGTTCACAGCCTAAGAGAAATATACACATAATAATAATAATAATAATAATAATAATTTAGACAGTTGTACTCATTGAATGGGACAAATGAAAATAAACACAGTCAAAAGTGACCAAAAATAAAAAAAAAAAAAATGTGACTTAAAATTAATACCCTTATTAATTAATTGAAAATATCAAATTCTGTGACTTTTTGAGTTAAATCTTAATTGGTTTACTTTGGAGCAATTTTTTCTGAAGGAAATATACGTGCTGGTTTGAGTGAGACAGGAACTTGAACTAACCATCTGAATGCTTATATATTTTTAAATAAACAGTTTTAAGAGGAATAGGAATGCCTCAATTCCCTACAAATGGTGATTTTTCCATACTCCAGGAAAAAAATATATATGCTAGATATTTTTATAGCTATTAACTAAAAACCAAGTCAAAGTTTTACAATATATACAGTTAATAAAATGAATAAGAAATTAAATTTCAATGTTATATGAAATACAATTTATGCAGAATTTTTAAGAATGTGGGTTTTGTCTTTTTGATTGCATGTGATAATTGCATTGTTCTTTTTCCACAGATTTGAACTTAGAGATGGGTTCCAGCATCAGTTTTCGGTAGCATACTTAAGCTACTCATCTGTGAATAAATATGGAATTAAAAAAATATATAAATACCTTATCCTAATGCTTAAATCAGAGGAAACTTCTTTATTTCCAACTTCTTTCCAACTCAAGTCAAATTTGAAATGATCACTGCTTTTTTCTATTTTACAATTTATTTTCTTTTCTGGAAAGTGTCTTTGTTCTGGATTTAATATATTGCTAAATCTTCAAAAACAAAACCAGTTCTTTTTTTTCCTGCTTTTCAGACCACTTGGAACTGTTATATTTGAAGAGCACTTACTTAAAGTGAGCTTTTGGCTGCTAGTAAGTGTAAGATCTTTTCCATTTGCTTTAATAGCTTTCTCCATGTGAAGTAGCTTATTACACTAAGTTCCATATTTTTCTTGTTGAAACATCTAACACAATGATTTTTATTTCCACCTATTTACAATTTTTATGTAATTCAAAATTACTTGGAAGGAATTTCTAACCTGAAGTAAAAAATAATAGGGTTTTGGGCTAGGTTTGTTTAGGTTTTTATAATAACCTTTTTGCTCTCAAATGAGGAGGGGAAAAATCATATATCAAAGAATCTACATATTTGTAATGTATTAAGATCCATCTAAGTGAATCTAAGACTTTTAAAGAATATTTATTTCTTTGTCATATACATGCGCAAGAAAACATACAGGACCTGCATAAAATCTGGGCACTCTACCAAGTTTGTGTAAATAATTTTTTATTACCTAGGAAGTTTAAACATATTTCTGAGATGAGGGAAGGTAAGAAAGAGAGAGATGAAAAGTAGAGGTCCAACTACTTCACCTAGAAATTGCTCGCACATGTGAAAGATCAAACAGAAGAATCTATTCTGTACTGTAAGTTTCAAATCCAAACAAAATTAGAACATCACTAGACTGTTATGGTTCATTTAATTATGTAGGAGATAGAAATGCTGCTGTGCCAACCTATTATCTTATTCATTCCTGGTATTAGAGTCCCAGAAAATGGTATTATAATCATGTCATAAAAAATATGCTACTTTCTAAGGCAGCAACAAAGAAGAAACTTATTCAGCTTCAGATCTGTACATCCAAATGCCACTTTTCTAGAGTTCAGACATGAACATGGCACTGAAATTCCCTTTCAGAGTCAATGGTGCTCTGATCAGCATTGTCAATAGTTTGGAGACATATTCAGTTGACAGTGTGAATTCTAGACTAAAATGGGGCATTTTAAATGTTGTTGCCTGCCTTTGAGAGTTGAATGCCATGTTGCAAAGAGATTATAAAAATCTCCTGACTTCAAAGCCCAAAAATAACTAAAAAGCAGAGATGTGATGCCCTTCCCAAATCTTCATTCGCGAAGCCTAGACATGATGATGAAGATGAAATACATCTATGTTCTTCAGAACAATGGAAAACATGAGTGTATATCGCAACAACCATTTGCTGCCTTGGAAGCACAAGCCAAGCCAATAAAGCTACCACTACACAACAGGGTATGCCTTTATAATTTGTTCTAGAACACACTTTGCCTTGTAGAAATATCAGTAAAATGGGATAGGCCTATAAGTGTATGCCAGAGAACATTAAAATATTATATATATGAACCATCTCTGTTTCACATGAAGTTTTAAGGGTGGAATAAAAAATAGCTGAATGATGTGAAATTACCAATGCAATATTTTTAAAAGATTACTGAAGGAATCACTCTGAATGTAAAGAATTATTGAAAACATACCACTGAATAAATATAAATTTATTTTTGTAACATGACAGCTCCTTCATGGTTTCTGGATTGTTATCATCATCCCTTATGGTAAGTCTCTTATTCTTTCATTCTCTGAACACTTTGTTGCTTTGCCTGATTATTATCAAGGACAACCAAGGTCATGGAGATGTATAGTGGTTATTCAGTAATTGTGATTCTTCTTGCATCACATCAATAACTTGTTCTTTGGCTTACGCCCAAACAAAAGAAGAGCTAAAGATAACTCAAAAGAAAATACAGTAGATTTTTCTTAGTGGTAAATAAAGTTAGGAACTGTGGTAAGAAATTTTATGCCACAAACTTTTAATAGTCTGAATATAAAATGTAGTCACAGAAAAATAAAAATAGGGCTATACTAAATAAATATATAAATAAATTTAAAGTATCATACAAACACAAAAGAAGCTTAGAATTTGGAAGATGAGCTACAACTTATGGAGAATAAAATAAATAGAAGAATGTAAGTAGAGAAGAAGATAAAATAAACTACAAGTACCTTAATTAACTGTGAAGTACATTAAAAAAAATAGATGATACAGAAAAGGTCAATGAATCAGTTATTACGTTCTGATCTCTAGAACGTAATAGCTGGGTTGTGACTGGCCCAAAAAAGAAAAAGAGGACTCGGTAATTAATTAGTAACAAGTTTCTTTAGCTTCAACACTCCAGAAAATGAGAAAAAGCCTATGAATATTCAGTTAAATATCTAAATTTGATGAAAATATACAGAATGGATAAAAATAGAGTTGTCAGGAATCATCAAGTAGGGATTTTTCAAGAATTGACTGTGTCAAACTAATTTCATTTAGTCTTTTCATAGAAAACCTGGCAGAGTTCATAAAAGAAGTAATAAAACTGATTCACTTTGACTAGGGGAACTTTAGTTTAAATGACATTTTCATTAAAAAAATACTGCTGAAGAAGGTAAAGTAACCAAGAAGGTGGCTGTATAATCAAGAAAATAATTTTACATTTGGGCCATCAGACTGTCCTTCTAGTGGGGATTCACAGAGGCCTATGTTGGAATTTGTTTTGTTCCGTATTTTCAGCTGTAGCTTTGATAGAACTAGAGAGTGCACTTAAAAATTTCCAAATGGCATGAAACAGTAGGGAGTGCAAGCTCCCTGAAGTGTGGTTTTTGAATTCAAAATTATCTTAGTAATATGAAGAAATGGTCTGAAATCAGTAGGTGAAATCTAAAAAGGATGAAAAGAGGGGGAGGGCAGGGAAGAGAGAATGTTTTGGTTGGGAGGGACCTGCAGGGACCATCTAGCCCAACTTCCTGAACACTCCAGAACTAACAAAAAGTAAATCATATTGCTATGGGCATTGTCTATTTAACGCTGACAGGCTTGGGGCATTGACCACTTCTCTAGGAAGCCTGTTCCAGGATTTGACTACCCCCTTAGTAAAGAAATGTTTCCTAACATCTAGTCTGGCTCTCCCCTGATGCAGTTTTGATCTGTCCTGTCACTGGATCATAGGGACAAGAGATAAATACCTCCCTCTCCACTTCCACTCCTCAGGAAACTGTAGAGATCCGTGAGGTCTTGTGTCAGCCTCCTTTTCTCCAAACTAGATAAATACAGAGCCCTCCACCGGTCCCTATGGGACATTTCTTCCAGCCCTCTCAACAAGTTTGTTACCCTCCTCTTTTGACATGCTGGTTATATTGCCTTTGACACACTGCAGGATGCAATTTGCAATATATGTTCCTATTATTCTGCCAATAAAATGTTTTTTATATTAAGAGTCAAAAAGTCAGAAAGTCAAAAGACTTCCTCTGAATTTCTCTGAATCTGTAATCCAAACTTCACAAGTGCTTGAAAATTTATTAGGAAAAAAATTTAAAAGTGACTACAATCAGCATGCATTGCACAATTTCCTAACCCTAGTCAAATTTTCACCTAAATTTACATAGTCTCATTCAAGTGAAAACAGGTAAAAAGATCAATTTATCACCAAATTCAGATTAGTGATATCAAAGAAATATAAAAATGGATGTTGTATAACATGGGCAAAGAAAATCTACCTGGCTGTCAGTAAGACTGTTGAGGATCTCTCTGGTAATTTTACCACTTATTACAGTGTTAATTATTCAATGCACTCCTTACCTTGTCAAATATTTAGAGAATATTTGAATTTCATCAGCATTCCCTAAAATGCATCTGAAAGAATTAGTCATATTCTCCTTTGCAAACTTTGCTCATAGTCACTTTCATGACTTAAGCCACTTAAATCCAGTGGTGTATAGGAGGCTTGGTTGTGTATTCTGATTGTCCTTTTCCCATTAAACTCTGGAAATCTATAAAGTCTGTAAATTATAGGTTGCAACGACATTAAATTTAATTCAAATTAACAGTCTCATTCATAACAAATGGACTACATAAATGTTTGAAAAATACTTGCAAAAAGTGATGAAAAACTGAAAAACTTTGCAACATGATATTACATTCATATGTACATTACTAGAAAATTAATTTTTTATGTTACTAGGGTTCTTTTTTTTTCAAATTTAGTCATGTGGTCATTACTGATAAGAATGTTATTTTTTTCCATAAAATGTTCAGTATCATTGATTTTTCAGTGTCTCAGTATACAGAATTTAGTAGAGAATGCACTCAGAAATGTGTAGTTCCTCTTTCTGATAAAGTTGTGGGTCCTGAGACTTACTGAACTACCTAAGATGGTCATATTCTTGAAAATTTTATTTAAATTCTCATATTTACTTTTAGAAAAACACATCAATTTAGAATGAGTTTTGTTAAGACATCTTTTTACATATACTATTCTACAAAATTTACTGCAGACCAGAGTCTCTGAAGAATATGAGCAAATATTACAGAATACTTTGAAGATTTACCTGTCTGTACACTTGGTTAGGTTTTAGTTACAGACACATGGGTGGAAACACAGAGTTTCAGAATAATACGCATTTTCTTCTTGCCCAGTTTTGAGGAGTGCATGTGTATAGGTAGAGAAAAAAAGGAAGAAAGAAACGAGGAAAATAAAAAACTCAGCTGAAATAGGGAAGGAGAAGGGAAAGGGTGAGATGTTCCAGTTCTGGGACTGAATTATTTTTGTCTTACATTAGACCAACATTATACTGTCGAAGTTAAGCATGACAGCCACCACAGCTGGCATGAATCTCTAAACTATTCTAGGTTTCCACTGAATCAATAAGCTGAAAGATAGATTCCTCTATAAAAATACTTTTTAAAAATTCATTAGTGGCATTACAGCTTGAGCTGTGTGCCTTCAGAGGGACCTTGAACAAAGAAAATACATCAGCAATGATACCCTTAAATCGAAGTTCCCCACCCTTCACACAAGAATTCGGACTAATAGAAATATTGATGTCAGGGGTCCCTCCATCTCTTCATTGGGTCCTTTCATCATCTCTAGGTGGGGTGTTTCTTTTCTTATCTCTTAAAAGTTGTAGCTTCTGCTGATGATTGTAGCTTCCTTAACTTCTGACTTGAACCAGCTCTGGGGTCTTCTACTGAACTAAGTAAATGATAATATATCCAGGTGAAAGTTCCCCATCTAAGGCTTCAGCAAATTTGGCTACTAGTGCTAAGCAGGATCTACAACTATTAAATAAAATAAGCAGGGACTGAACTTTAGGCTCTGTTCCTACATAAGTGCGACATTTAGGTTACCATTACAATTTCCATCGTTCTTCTCCAGCTTCTATGAAACACAGACTTACACGGACAGTATTTAAATTTAAAGGTGAATGATGAAGAGTGAATCTAGAGAGAACTTTCTTGAAACAGGTTCTAATCTGAAAACCACTATGGATTTGAAACTCCCACTTCCTAGTCAGAAAAGAAATAACTACTATGCATCTGAACAATTCTGTTGAAAATTTACTGAAAGGATGAACTCTAACACCATCACCACAACATCTAAACTAGGAAGAAAACTGGATTCTGGATGGGTTCATCTAATGCATTTTACTAGCCACATCTTTGTTGAAGGAGGGCGAACCTTAAGGCAACGCATTTCTGTCTTCCAACAGGAAGTATTTATGTCCACCAGGCTGCATTACTTTCCAGGGTGAACAAAGCCTTAATCACACTATTTTAATAATTCTTTGCACACCTTAAGGACATGAACTGACTTAGGACTGAAGCAGACTAGGCAGAAGATAATTTTTTCATATGCAACAATTTACAGGAAAGATCAGTCTGCTTTAGACAGGGACAATTTCAGATACTACATCCCTAGCAACCACAAAAGTTCCTAACAAAGATATTTAAGTATTTTCATACTTAAAAATGAGAATAATTGTGTTTAGTTATCTAGATGACGCTACAGGCTAGCATATCCATTAAATGTCAATTAAGTTAAATAAAAAAAAAAAAAAAAAAAAAGTCGCCCTACCTTCTTTAATGCTGTGGATTCCAAAACATTTAAATGAGTATTAGATGTTTCTGGTACCTCTTACCTGGGTAAGATGGATACATTCTGGATGTGTCAGGCCATCACAAGTTATTTTATGAGATTCCCTACAGCCACAATGCAGCCACAGGTTCAATGGCATTTATCACACTCTAGGATTAGAAATACAAATAGGTCAATTTGATAGGCTTTGAAGTCCAGAGGTGAGATGGTATTTCCTGTACTTTTTTGATAAGTTTTAATAAGATTTAGGAATCTTGTGTCCATATCGCTATAAATACCAATTCAATTTCCTCACAGGACTTATAACCTGGTGAAAACATCCTTCTGAAAAGGAGACCAGAATTGCACATACAGGTAGAAAAAGAAATATAGTCACAGCAATCATTGCACATCAGTAAACTACAAGAATCTTAAAAAATTGCCCATAAATTACCCACTTGCCTAAAAAATAAGAATAAATCTTGGACATTTTAAAGGTCCAACTGAATAAAGTCCTGAACTGCTTTGAACAGGACACTGAATTTCAATGTACTTAAACCTGAAATATGGAAAGGAAATGCAGAAGCCAACGATCCCCCTATTTGAAACAAAATTAAAAGATGTAACCTTTCCACATACTCCTAACTTAGTGTTGTGAAATACCATCTGTCTCTGATGTTTAACCCTATATATGGAGCTAACTACACAAAGTATCATACCTATAGTCTCCATCCTGAAATAGTTCCTCATGGTGTGATTGCTGGAAGGGATACCAAGGGCACTAGACAGAGCAGTTAAGAGTGTTCAAGAAAAAGTAAGAAAAATGCTCTTCGGAGACCCTTTCTTCAAAAAAAAAAAAAAAAGGAAAAATCTTAAGCTTTCATGAATAAGAATTTTTTTTTTTAGTTGTCTTATACATAAAATCCCTCTATAGAAGAGAACAAGACAAGTTACTTTACATTATTAAAGCTTTTTCCAGGTTAATACTTGTTTTATTCATATTTTTACTGCATAAAATGATGCTTCAGTTTTGCTCATAAGTAGAGGTTCAAGGGGTGAGTTCAGGAACTCATACACCTTCCTATCCACAATTATCTCAATCCTTACCTGGCTTCAGGTAATCTCCAACTAACTCTCCGGAACGAATCTGGTTCTTCACGGAATGAATGTGAGCCAGACAGAGCCATTTAGCCTCCGGATCAGAGTTTTGCTTGTAGACCATCTTTTATTAAACATTTTAGACATAGCTTAGCAAAATATTTTAGCATTTCATAATTCATTATAATTCATACATTTTTCTTTGGTTTTGTTTGTTTTGGGAATGTTTGACATCATCACTGCAACATATAGAAAAGAGTCTTCCTTGTGAAACTGTTCTTAAGGGTCAATCTGAGCAAATAATGATTGTAATTAAGTCAGGTACCTAAAAGCCATGAGCAGAGGCACTTTTCCCTAGACCAGGTTGGTCAGAGTCCCATCCAGCCAGGCCTTGAGTGCTAACAGAGATGGGGCATCCACAACTTCTCTGGGCAACATGTTCCAGTGCCTCACGGTTCTCCCAGAAAAATCTTCTAGCAAACATCTAAGTCTACCTTCTTCAGGTTTAAAACCATTACCCCTTGTCTTATTACTTCAAAGCCTTTTAAAAATACATCTCCATCTTTCTTTAGCTCCTTTTAAGTACTGGGAAGTCACTAGAAGGTCCCTTCTAAGCCTTTGCTTCTCCAGAGTGAACATTGCCAACTCTCTCGGCCTGTCTGTATAGGAGAGGTGCTCCAGTCCTCTGATTATCTTCATGGCCCTTCTCTGGACACCATCCAATTAAGAAAGAAATGACATAGAAATCTCTGGTCTAAAGCAAGACATGAGGGTAAAAATCATAAAATTTCAGAAGTCTTTCCCAGTTCTAATATGCAGAAGCAGGATAAACCCATTTCCTTTTACCTCCATTACCACTTCATGTGCTTTCCTTCCTTGGCTTCTTCATAATTGTCTGATGAGCAGAAAGAAAAAAACACAAAGTCACCAAATCCAGATGTAAAGTGCTTCCAGTACTGAATGTGCACATTAATTAATAATATTAATTATGAAAGAGAAGTCTGTAAAGAATCTGAATAATAGGAACACTTTAGACTACGTGTGCATTCAAATCCATATGAAAGTGGATTCTGGTCTTATATGAGCCAAGAGACTAGATGCCTTGCTCAGGTTTCTGGAGACAAAGCTTAGAAGCTTTCATATTAACAAAGAATCCATAAGGTTTTAAAGTGCAATTTATCCTTTAGGAAGAATTATATGAAAAACAGAGAAGGAAGAGACAAGAAATAATTTAACTTCTGTGCACAGTTTGAAGGGTAACAGATGAGACAGCAGTCTGCTGGCATTGGTTGGGATAGAGTTAATTTTCTTCATAGAAGCTTGTGTGTTGCCATGCTTTGGACTGGTGACCAAAACAGTGTTGATAAGACACTCATACTTTATTTATTGCTAATCAGTGCTCAGTTTCAAGGCCTTTTCTGCTTCTCACAGCACCTCACCATCAAGGAGGCTGGCGGTGCACAAAGAAGCTGGGAGAGGACACAGATGGGACAGATGGCCCCACCTGTCCAAAGGGATATTCCATACCATATGGCATCATGTTCAGCAATAAAAGCCGGTGAAAGAAGAAGGAAGAAGGGGATGTTTGGAGTAATAAGGTTTCCTGGAGATAGCTGAACATCTGCCTGCCCACCCGGGCAGTGACGAATGAATTCCTTGCTTTGCTTTGCTCGTGTGTGCAGCTTTTGCATTACCTATTAAGCTGTCTTTATCTTGAGTCTCTTCTCACTTTTACTCTTTTGAGTCTCTCCTTCATCCCATCATGGGGGAATGAATGAGGTGCTCTATGGTGCTCAGCTTTCTGTTAGGGTTGAACCACAAAACCTATATTTGATCACTAGAAAATAATTGCAGTCATTCAAAGTTCTCCCCATATTAGTGAGCAGGATTTCAGAGAAAGATAAGAAAAGCAGAAGTCTAAATAATATCCTTTGGAGGCAAAAAGGTAATGCAGCCCTTTTCCACTAAATACATAAAAAATTTAGGCAGCATGGATCATTCTTCTGAAGAAAAGTACTTAACTTTTTGATGGTTTTTTTTCTATATATATTTAGAAATCTAGATCCTGTCATGTAACATTTGTTATAGAAACGTAGAGATGTAAAAAAGGCTGCCATCCTTTGAGTAGCATTGTGGGAAGTAAAGACAGGGTGTTAAGAAATGTGGAGTAAGCTAACCATGTAACTGATATGAATTGGAATTGGTGCATAATGGGAAGTTACTGACATGTTTCAAATGGTATGGGGAGGGAGGTGGGCAGAATGACAGAGAAGATAAACAATTTCGGCAGCAGATTTTTGGGCTGCAAAGATCTGGGAGTATGTTTAAGTTAAAAAAAACCAGACTAAAAAATGTATGCAGATATTTTGGAATAAAAGCAAGAATATGTATTATAAAAATGAATATATATCCATAACCAGAAAAAAAAATATTGTTTCAACTGCTATTGCACACAGATCATTCATTTTCTTACTGACCAATATTGTCTTATTATTTCTGAATATTCTCAGGTCTGTCAGAGTGCATCTGCTATCTTCTGTACTATATTTTCTTGTAAATATAAAACAGAGATCATGCATCTGTTTCCTGCATACAGGGCTGTTTTCCCTGTAAGATCCTGAGACTAGATGGGGCTGGTTTAGTGTCATAGTAATACTTATACTGATACATTTGTCAAGAACAAATCAAGCTAAACAATTTTATTAAGTCTTGCGTCAACAAAATTTCTGGTTTAGTTGTTAGGAGGAAAAAGAAAAATGTAACTTATTTAGTTTGGTTGACATTTTGTGTTTCATGGCATCTTCATAATCAGACTTAGAAAATCTAACCTTAGATTAGAAAATCACAGCACTAAGATGACTGTACAGCTCACTTAAAGCATGTACTTTGAAGAGGAATTAACAGTGTCTCAGGAAAACTAGCAGAACATTCCACGTGGAGTACATATCTAGCAGGTTCAATTAAATAATTTTTTGAATTATTTAGATAATACAATAAAAAGGGTTCATAGAAAATCTCTTCGCTCTCAGAGATGGAAATGGTTACAATTTCTGAGGACAAAACTAGATTTTAAACTATCTTGATTAAATTGGAGGAATTATTTTAAAGCCATAATTATTAAGAATTATTATTGATCAATAATCACTAATCAATCAATTAAATCCAGTAAAGGCATGGGCAAAGTTCCGAGTTCAATCAAGAACCATCAAAATCACAACTGGGAAATGGGAAATAACGGACTGGAGAAAATGCTCAAAAAATATGATGAGTGATAAACTGAACCAAGCCAAGTGTGATCCGATTGCACAAAAGTAAAATTTCATTATTATATATATCTTAAAGACTACCCTATGTAAAACAGAAAGTTGTTAAACTTTCAGCTGAAATTTTAGTTTTTTAGGTCTAGAAAGTATGATTTTAGACAAATGTATTTTTACCAAATTTAGAAGTGTAAAGATGTAGGAAGTTATTGAAAATTATGTCTGAGAGATGTATAAAGAAAGTTTGAACACTTTTCTTCTGACTGAAATTATTTAATTTTTATGCAGGAAAGGATAAGACCAGAATAATGTAGTTATCTAGAAACTGGGAATTACATCGTTTGAAAACCTTCTAAGAATAGGAAATTTTGAGTTTTACTTTAAATATCTGTTTCTGCTGTTTTAAGGGAGGGTAATGAATACCTCTTAGGACACTGAAAATATGATTTATGTCTCAGAAATGGAAGAAAACAGACATTTGCAAACTTGTTTGTCTGGGGTTTTGTTTTTTTTAACTAAATTCTCATCTTTGGAATTTAAAACAAGATAAAACAGATCATTTGAATATTAACATTTTTGAATTTTGAATATGCAAATCTTGAATATGATGACTGGTTAAATAATTAGTTAATAATAAAAAGAGGAATTCTTTAGAAAGCTACTATTACATCTCAGCTATCTCAGCCTTTTCTCATGTGGAAGTCCACAAAATAGTTAAAGTTGAAAGGCCATTTGGTCCAACCCTCCCTTCTTGAATTTCACCAAGGATGGGGTTCCAGAGTCTTTGTGGGCAAGCTATTTAGTGACTGGTTAATCTCACAGTAAAGGGCATCACAGACCTATTTTTACTCTATCTCATGTTGCTGAATGCCCCTTGTCCCTTGAAGAAGTTGTATGTTGACGTCTGGAGGTGTTTCTGTAACTAGGTAGAGTATGTGTTGTTTATTACATCTGGAATTAACCAGAAAAAACTGCTCCACCACCCACAGAACTGAGAAAGAGCTCTCTATCTGCCAGCACTGTCTGTGTTCAGGCTGGGTGAGGCTATCCATGATGTCCCAACCTCTTAATCATTTTTGTGGACTACTTCTGGATTTTTCCAGTACATCTGTGTCTTTCTTGTATTGGGGCATCCCTGACTAAACACAGCACTTTAGCTGTGACCTCACCCATGCTGAGCAGAGGGGAAGGATCGCTTCCCTTGGCTCTCTGGAAATGCTCTGCCTTATATAGCTCAGTATCCTACTGGCATTTTTTGACACAAGGGAGCATTACTGGCCCATTGTCAGGTTGCTGTTGAACAGGAATCCAAGGTCTTCCTCGGTAGAGCTGCTTTCCAGCCATTCACCCCCAGTCAGTCCCTAGCATGTACAGGTGCCTGGAGTCATTTCTATCAAGGAACCGATTTTTGCCTTTCCTCTGTACCTCAGGACATTCTCAGATTAATTCTGCAGGCTGTTGTGGTCCCTCTGATGACAGCACAACTCTCTAGTGCAATAGCTATTACTCCTAGTTTCATATTGTGAAAACTTTCTCAGCATGCACAGTCTCAGCACACTGGCCATAAATGAGAGGTGGAACAGCACTGGTCCTAGCACTGACCACAGAGTACAGAATTGATAACTTGCTTCCAGATGGACTGTACCACTGATCACAACCCCCTGAACCAAGGTCATTGAGTCATTTTTCAATCCACCTCACCATGCATTTATCTAATCTGTGTTTTTCCAACTCACCTTTGAATGTGTTATAGCTACAATGTCAAACAATTCACTAAGGATAAGCCTTACTACAGTAAACAATGGCGAACTCCTCTATGTATGTTCTATCCATGCTTTATTCCTCATGAATTAACCTTTCTCAATTTGAATTTTGTTGGTTACACACACAATGTGAAATTAAATCATTACTTGCTGTCAGTTTTCTCTTAAAAAAATTGCAGGAACTGAATTTAGGTTACTGTTCTGAATCAAGTATGAAGAGGAATCAAAATAAGTTACTGTCTTAATGACCTCATCTCTGTGGTGTAACACTGTTCTACATTCAGGTCACCAAATATCAAATGGAACAGAATGAAGAGGAAAGACTGTATGTGACTCAACAGCAGAAGGCAGGGAATGTGTCATAAAATTTGTTCCGTTTGTCAAAGTATTTACGTAAGTGTGCTTTAATGACTGAGTAATTTAAGAGTGCTCTAATGCCTGAGTAATATGTTGGACTGGCACAGAGCCAGCACTGTCTCTTGGTTTTGCCCTTTATTAAATATGTCCCAAAGGACTCAATTCTTATGTGGAAGAAAACCAGAAGGTGAATTTTTGAATAGCAGAGGTTGGCCCCAAACTGAGTGGCTATCTTTCTTTCAAAAAAGGGTAAGAATATCAGGATAAATGGGAAGAACAAGGCTAAAAGTGATAGCAAAAACAGTGCATCATAATGAAAAAGAGTAATTTTAAGGTGAGTTTTACAAATTTTAATATTACTTTCTATTTATGTCTGGAGGATTTTCTGCTGTTAAAATTAAATATACCCTGTCAGATAAGTAATGAAACAGACTCACAACAGTTCAGCTTTAAAGAAGTTATCTAGCTAACAGAAAATGTGTATTAATTCCTAGAAATCACAAAATTTAGGCTTCCAGCATTATAGTTTTATTGTACTAGCTATTCTTCAGTTCAACAGAATATAAAATATAGGTAACAAGTAGTTTTGTTCATAGATTTTTTTAACTGGAACTGTATCTGCAGGGGCAGCTGTACTACATGAGCATCTGCTGTAGCTTCTATGTAGAAGCTTCTATATAGAATAGAGTTCTCTAAAGTTTTGACATTCCAATCCAAAATAGAAGGTACATATTAACTGGGAGAATTATGAAGCATACAAACCAGGAAAAAGAAAAAAGCAAAAGAAAAGGGAAAAACAAGAAGAAGAAACATGGGATTATAACAGAAATTACCTTGAAGACAAATTACCACAGTCATTTGAGGAAGATGAAATATGAATTTGTTCAAGATAAATGAGAAGCAGTCAATCCACATGAAAGTTATATTAAAACTTCAAATAAATAACAATCTGAAACAACAGATACCTTCCATTTCATATAATATAAAAATAAATGCCTTCTGCAATGTTAGCATATATTAACTAACACAAATCTCAATATTCGTTACTTTTGTCTGTGTCAAAATCTTTTGTGAATGTTGCTAAAATTAACATGTAGAAGAATGAGAAGAAATTTAACACAGTACGAATATTAGCATATTACTTTGCAGACAGAGAATAGAGGTCCATTGTGTCTTGTATTTTGTGAGTGGATTTTTGTTTTGATTTATTTCCAACACTAGTAAAGATGTGGGAAAGAAAAATAATAATTTAAAAAAGCCAAGTAATGCAGAATCTGATGAAAATAAATTTATGTGGGAATATTTGGAACAACAATAAGTGACACAAAGCTTGGAACCTATCAAAACAGAACTACAAATGCTGCATTATTGCTCCTGAACTGCAAAGAAATGTTTTAAACATAGTTGCTTTGGTTTTTTTTAAGAATGGTGTTTTGAAATAAAGAACAAAAACATGGCCTCATTTATGAGGCTGCTTTGAAGATCAAATGAAAAACAGAGCTACCTAATCATCTAAAAATGAAAAAGGAGAATTGTAATTTTTAGTTTTGGGTACAAATAAATATTCGTGCTGGTTGCTTATTCTGGCTAGAATAATGTCCACTGGTAGCTTACTGGAACTCAAGTAAATCATATAGTTAATAATCTAATCCAGTGAAGTGAATTTCATTCTTTGTGAAATACTAATTACACACTGAAAGATATTTATTACTTAACAAAATTACAAAAATTACATTAATCTATACTAGTAAATGTTAACAAATTGAACACAGCTGCTGGAATATAAAGGTACAAAAATTAGGTCATAAATATTATACAATATTTTTTAGTGTTTGGTTATATTTAAAAATTGTCATATGGTGAATCTTACCTAAAAGCATGCTCAAACAAATGAGATCTTTAGTCCATCTGTCCAGCTCTAACTCATTAAATGATTCTGACATTTGTTAACAAATAAAACCAGGTAATTTTTTTGGGGGGGGATGGTTTCCAAAGGCTCCAGACTTCATCTACTGAACTCTAATGATTTAGGTATGTCTGGGAAAGAAAAAAATGAGAGAGAAACTCTAAATGTATTTCCTTCTAACACACCAAGGGCATGAAGGCAAAAAGGTGATAATGCACTTTAGACTTTTGACTATTAATTGGCTTTAGATATCAAGAAAGTAAGAGACATTGTCTGGTGGTTACAGGCCTAACACGGACATTGTCCATTTATGCTGAATATTTGTCAGAGACTAAAATATTATGGTTCATGGCTTAAACATTGTTATGAAGGGGTTTTGGGGTTTTCTGCCATAATGGCAAAACTTTATAAAGAAGCTACAGGCACTGAAGCCCTCCCCTCCCTGAAGATGACTCCTACGGGGAACTTTGGACTGTAAATTAAGTCCTAAGGGATTTCATGATAAGACACTATTGTTCAATCATCACAGGTCTGGGAAGAAACAAGCAAAAGTGAGGGAGAAGAATGCATCCACAAGAGAACCAAACCCAGCAGCTGTGCTGAGAATCATCTCTGGCTGGGTTGAGGGTAGTGGAGGCCACAAACCCATCTGCTGAGGGCACATATACACAGACTCCTACCCCAGCCGAGGGGGGAAGGAGGAAGTTTTCGGTGTGTGGTGTAACCTCTGGCCAGAGGTACTGAACACCCACCCTCCCTTCACACAACCCAGCCCAGCTATGGAACCCCCAACCCCACAGGCCACATCCACGGGACATTCATGTGAGAGGCATATGAGAGAGAGTCATAATCCATCAAAGACCCCCAAAGTGCTCTCCAGACTTATTCCTGAGGACTTGTACCACAGGACTGCACGTGATGCAAAGTGATGGAACCGATCCAGAGTCCGCTGCAAGAGACTTTTAAACTGGCCCCCTGCCCCAGGGGAGGTGCCTGGGCATTCCTACCTGGCCTGAACATACATTAATCAATTGGCTTCAAAGTTTTCTTGCAGGAATCTCACCACCAAGAAGATCAGCTGGGGGGGATCATTGAGACGCTGGTGGGATCCATGGAGTTGTGGTATTTTCTTAAATCTGTCTCCTTCACTCTCTTTTTGTACCCCCACCTATTCTCTATTTATTTCTCTTTCCCCAAAATCCATACTTTGTTATATGGTCTCTTTTGCACCTTAATTCGGACAGAGGCATTTCTAATAATTTTAAAAAGGAGACTGTAACAATAACTGTCAGAAAGTGATAAAAAGTAAAAATAATAGTGTATTTTTGGGAGACACATCCATGAATGTCCAGCAGTATGCTGAAGGCTGAGCCCAAGAAGCAACTTAGCGATGTAAAGGCCAGAGAGCAGACCAGACTTTGACCAGCTGCAGTCAGCATCCTGTTCCCCGGAGACCACAGCACCAGTGGACCAGAGGCCTTGGCTGATGTGAGCATGTTCCGTGCAGACTGTGTGTGTATATGCATGTTATGTGGGTTTTGAGGAACAGAAGTTGCTATCCAGCCACTATGTCCATCCAACTTTGAGAGAAAAATACTAAGTTTTATGTCACTAGGTGGTGTGCTGCTATTCTTGAGACTATTTCGCCCCTAAGTCTATCTGTGACATACAGCAATATAACACTATGGAAATAAATTTTAGGTGGAATTTAAGCTACTGATTAGGCAAAAACTTGTAAAACAATTGTAAAATTAATTAATTAAAGTTAGTTTGAAAATATTTTCAGAAGCTGTCAAGTCCGAAACATGGAACACACATAGTACAAGTAAATGGATTTCACTTATGGCTTACAGATTTTTTTTCCTAGAGAAAACAAATAAAAATCAACTAACTAAACCAAATAAAACCTAAAGATTTACATTTAAGATAATACCTTGGTATCAACTTAAAAATAGTTTCACTTGAATGAAATGCATTTCATTAAGTAGTTTTTAAACTACAACTTTCAACTTAGAAATAACTTGCATTCTACTCTGGGAAATCAGTTAAATTTCTTGGTTTATTAGAAAAAAATCTTTAATAACAGGTTTTCATTTCTTAAATTCAAAATACAGTGAAATTTGGTGTAAACTACTTGAAATAACAACTTATACCATCATTTTTAGTGAAAGACAAAATAAATATTAAAACTTCCATAACAGAAAACAGAAGAATATCCACAAAAAACCCTGAGATGTAAGCCTTCTCATAGAACTAAATATTTATATCGTCTACTGGTTATGCATTAAGGTGCTTAAATTTGAATTTAAAGGACATTATTACTTAAAGAAAGAATGAATAATGTATATCTTTATATGGCTTTTTAACCCCAGGGACTTGTTGTCTGAACCTCCAGTAGAAGTGCTTCAGCAGAAGATGGATACAGTAATTGTATAAATCAGTACCTTTTGCCTGAGGTTGCAACAAAGAAAAGAGTATGGAAAAGATAGCATATTGATGCAGAATCAATATTCTGGAAAATGAGGTGATAAACAACAAAAAAAAAAAGTAAACCCATTTATGAGTAGTGTCAATCATAAAATAATTTTACGTAGCCTTTCCAATCTCATATATGATACATAAAATAAAGTTGAAGATTTATTTAAGAAGATGTAACTGAGAAAGCAGTCATTATTATGTATTAGTAACTGGATGAAGTTTAATACTATTGTTTTGGGGTTAGTTCTATATGTCTTCATTCTTTAAAATTAAAAGATTAAAACCTAACACAATCCACTTTTTCAAAATGAAATGTAGCTGCTCATTCAAAAATATTCTAGTCTAATTTTTAATAAATGAACTTTAAGGCAATATGACCAACTGTATTGATGGATATTTGGAAAAATTTGCACATTTACCAGTGTGATTTATGCCATTACCACAAGAAAAATAAAATTTAAAAGAAGAATAAAACCTTCTAAAATAATAACAGAGTTATAAATAAATCAAGTTTAAATTTACTAATGCAAAAATAATAGAAAATAGAAATAATAGAAATAGAAATAATAGAAAAAAATAGAAAACTACACATACAGTTTTTAAGGCATTTCTATATATGAGGTGGAATTGTTAAATATAGCCAAAGGAAGAGAATATATTTAATTTAAATTAAATTCTGCTTTAGGAAAATTTAGCAGGACCAGTCTGACATTTTGATGCAGATCTTTCTATTAGTGAGACTAGAAAATTACTTAATCTTAAAACAGTAATTCTTCTAAAGAAAACAGTCTCAATATCTTTTAAAGGTTAACTTTTACTGCTTTTTTAATCTTCTTAGTTAATTCTTGCTATCAGTAATTTGCCTCCAGTAAAAATGAAAGGGTACTTTGAAAACCGTATTTGTGTGCCCCCAGCACTATTATGGATGCTGATTACCAGGCCTGACCGGACAGCAGCAATCTCCAATCAGTTCTGGACAAGACCAAGCCATCTTCTTGGCCTCCCTCTTTGTTCTTTTAGGGTTTTAGAACTTGCCTTCTGGTATTTTCTACCATGAATCCTTGAGGTGCTAATGATGCCTCTCACCAGTCCCACCACTAGCTGTACCTGTCACTCTCTTACCTTGAAGAGGACTTTCTCAATACTTGCTCAGTATTTTTTATTACTAATTATTTTAAATATTTATAATGTAAGAAATTAATTTGAAAATTTTCTGTAAGGTCCTCTAGCCAAGAACGTCACAGTACTCCTTCTATTAAAAACTACAGAAACATTTATTATTATATTTTTGAATAATTCTCTCTTGCTTCTAAAAGAAAATGCTTAAAAATTAAGAAACTGACTTACTTTAATTTCTGTAAGTGAAACCAGCATCTGTACAGTTAGGTAAATGTATTTATCTCTTATTTTTATGGATTTCTCTTTCACTTTCTCATTATTCAACCTTTTCCTTTACTCAGTTTTATGGTTTTCTGATAACAATTCTACAGAAGTCTATGACAAGTCTTATACATAAAAGTCTAAATACCTTTAGGACCTCTGAATCAACAATTTCTGCTATTTTATCCATTAGCTAAACGCATATTATTTTTCCATCTCTACTGTTCTAGTATTGCATATTGAATTGCTAATCACACTGCTGGGAATTATTGTTTCTCTGATAATTTATTAATATTAGGTTTATCTCAAAAGACACATATCACAGTCTCAAGGGTACATTATTTATCTATACACAGACAAAAGAAACCATGCCAGTTCTCTTGCTGCTTTCCAGTCTATATCGTTTCATTTCAATCTTCCTTTGAGATAATAAGATACAAGCACAACAAAATTCTTAGCAATATAACTGTGAGCTTACCAGTGCTGTCGTTATAAAATGTACTGCTTTTTTTCCTTTATATAGTAACTTTTAAGGCTTAATTCCAACTTAAAAAAAAAAAAAAAAAAAAGGGAGACAAATAAGGCCTCTGCTTATGAGGATTTTTGGGGTTCTTTAAACCTGGCATATCCTGCAAAAATGCTAAGCATTTCCTATAAATGTGGAATATGCGACTTCCATAAAGACTTTAAGGTTGATTGCTATAGAATTTATAAGCAGTATTGAATTTCTTTCCCAATGTTTGATTGGAATGTCCACCTTCTTCCTTATAATATCAGTATCAAATAAATCAGACAGATTTCAGAAGTGGCCAAGTCATCTTAAAGGGTAAGGCAAACCTATCCAAGAAAAGGACTCAACCATCTCAAAAATGTGAAGGCAAAAACACCCACTCCAAATGAGGGCTCAAATGAAGACCACTGACAGCCTCACTTCAAAGATGATCTGTCAGAGAATGGAGTCAGTCAAGTGTCCCCGAGGAGAGTCCTAAATCTGCGGATAGTTTGTGTGGAGAATTCAGTCTGTTTAGGAAAAGAAAAGTACATGCAGCATGGGATGTTTCGGGAGAGAGAGATGGTCAGTTTTGCATAAAATAAGCCCTTTTTATATAATAGAGACATAAGAGTGCATAGGATATAATCCCTTTGAGTGACCAATAGATATTAAATTCTAGTTTTCTGAAGAAATTAATTAATTAATTAATTAATTTCTACGGATTTTTTTAATAACAGAAAATAGATGATGTTTTCTGTTCTTTCAGTCCAAATTTAATTTTTCCAGGTAGTTTTAAACCATTTTAGATCACAGCCTGCTGTTCCAGTTTCCTGGTTTTGCGGTAATTCATAGACACTTGTGATGTGGAATGCTCAGACATAGATTTGCATGTGAGCTGGTAAAAGGCTTTCTTTGTATTCTACCCATGTCCCATTTGCAGTCCACGGCTGTCCTTCCTTCTGGTGTGGGAAGAGAGACTCAAGCCTTTCCCATATAACATTTTCTTTTGTTTTGTTAAAGTTATTTAGTTCACTTGTTAATGTCTTTGAAACAATAAATGAAGTAATCATAAATCTAAAGCCTTCCAAGGCAGAACTGGGAAGCTTAATAAATATTCCTTAATTCACGTGGTTCCAAATATGCACAAATCCCTGTACCAAGACCCAGGCTAAACTTGGTTGAGTTCCCTAATTGTGAATTAGTTGAGACAAAATTGTATATCCATAAGACAAAAGTACAAGCTCCCCTCACCCACTATGGATCAAGATTGCGACCATTATTTCAGTCAACAGACATCTGAATTGCAACAATCAAGTCTTGTCACTGCATCCACAGTTAGTGATATCTGTCCTCTCTGCTATCTACTCTTATCTCTTCTTTCTCTTTCTTTCTTTTCTTTATATATTTTATTAAGAGATATTTTCATACTTTTATATTTTATAGATAATAACCAATATAGGTACAGACCTTCTTTCCATTGCAACTAAATTGTTCTAAAATATACATATATATAAAATACACTGGTCCTTCAGTGTCATTTCACTCTAATATATTATTATATTATATTAACAAGAACCTCAGTTACTATACCTCAGGGGCAGGTAATAGCATTAAATAGGATGCTCCATCTTGTAACTGTTTAAGGCCAGGTTGGATGGAGCTCTGGGCAAGCTGGTATAGTGGAAGGTGTCCCTCTCCATAGCAAGAGAGCTGGAGCTAGATGGCCCCTTCCAATACAAATGATTCTGTGATTCTATATAATCTCTGGCTTCTAGATACCCAGGTTGTAGTTCAGAGTGGCCAGTTGCACTTCTCAAGGATGCTTTTGGATCCAAGGTCTAATTCCCAAGCTCACATCTACCAGTCTCCTAGGCAATGTCTCTATCCCTACTTTTCTTCAGACAGTTTCTTCCCTATTTTCATTGCCATTCTGGCTGTTCACATCAGAAATGTATGAAATGTACTTGATAAAAACACCAGACCTCTATGAAATTAATGAAATTATATTATTACACTTGTCTTACAGTGTAAGTAGTGTAGTTTTACATGGACACAACAACAATTAGGAAATATCCATCACAGGTCTAAAAAGGCCAAATTCACAAGTCTTAATCTCATACATCAAAGAAAGTTCCGTGTGTTCCATATGTTGAGAAAATTTCTCCATGCCAATTAATTTATTTCCTTTTATGACTGTAAATCCAGGAGTCTATATATGAATCAATAAACATGTGGTTTAATTTCAAAACAGAAGCTTATTAGCTAATATTTTTTCTGTAAACAGCATAAGGAATGATATCAATGTCATGAAGAATAGTAAAAACTTTGAGAATATTCCCTGAAACATTCCTGCAGATTTCCATCAAAAATACATACGCCAAAGCTGGTTTGTGTATCCCTTAAATTCTCAAATGCCTGTTTCCTTGATGAAGCAAAATATTTGATAGTATGTTATTCACCCATTACTTCCATTAAATATTATATCTCAGACTTAAATACTTGTGGAATCCCTGGGCAAGATTTTCAAAGGCACAAATAGTGTTTATTAAATTCTACTGTCTTGCTTTGACAACTCAATATTTTCAATTGGCAAAACTTCCTGCTATTGAAGTCAATTAATTTGCAATCTTTAAAATCCTATTTGTTAACCGGTAAGTGGTTAAGTAATTCTTTCCTGCTTAATTTCTGTACTAATGGCACCTACCTTAAAACATTTTCTACTTATGAAGACCCACACCTTCTTCACCCTTTTTGCTATTTTGTTACATGTGTTTCTGGGAGGCTGAGTTCTGTCATTAAGTACATCAGTGGACAACATGCTTTCAAAGCAATGTAGCATGCATTTGTAATTAATTTATCTTTTTTTCATATTTCCTATGTTATTTTTACGTTTTCCTGTATGAATTCTAGTCAGACCCTTAATATGGAATGTATTTACTGTAATCTGTATTTGTAGACCTTTAAGGATTGTTGGGAAAAATAAAATTACCTTAATGAAGTGGTTTAAAAACTCACACACACTTAAACTCTTATTTCACTAGGAAATTAAATCACCAGTCACATAATATGCATATTACATGTTGAAAGCTAAATACTAGTAATTTCAAATCCAGTGCTAAGTTGTTTAATATTTAAAAATACTTCATCATGATAGAAACACAGTCTCCATGATTTTCTCCTATGAAATAAACACACACAAAAAACCCCCAAACCAAGACACTTTTGAAAGTTAACAATGAAATGAAGATGTTTATTTCATTTTGGCCTTTAAATGGATTCACTATAAATCACGTTTGGGGCCTGAGATGTAAAATTTAACACACAAAATATATCAGTGTTTATAAAGCAGGCTAATGGAAAATTCCACATTTTTTGGATCTACAAACTTTTTCCTAGCTGCATTCTGTATGATATTACAAACTTACTGAGTTGATGGAAATACAATGTGTGTGTGGCTTGAGAGAATGAAAGTACTGCCATTTCAACATTCTAAAAGAAGATAAATATTACCACTCTATAACATATAAACTGCAATCATTTTCCTAGTAAAGGAATGGATATCCATACTAATTACACCCATTTATATTATGGTAGGGAACTGCTGGTCAAATTAAAGGGAAAGAAGTAAATGCACCAGCAGTGGAAACAAGGACAGGTAACATGGGAAGAGTATAGAGATGAAGTTTGGTTGGGATGTAGCTTGAAGGGAGCCTACAGGAGAGATGGAGAGCACATGAAGTGACTGGATAAGGGGTAATGGTTTTAAACTGAAAGAGGATAGACTTAAGTTAGATGTTAGAAAACAGTTCTTTACCGAGAGTGTGGTGAGGCACTGGAACAGGCTGCCCACAGAAGTTGTGGATGCCCCAGCCCTGGAAGTGTTCAACACTGGGTTGGATGGGACTCTGAGCAACTTGCCCTAGCAGAAAGGGATCCTGCCTGTGGCAGATGGGCTGGAACTAGACGATCTTTGAAGTCCCTTCCAACCCAAGCCGTTGTTGTTCTTGTTTGTTTTGTTTTGTTCTTTTTGTTTTAAAAAGAACTATAGTAATATTTACATATACTGGTGTTTTCTTTAGTGAAGATACGTGTACGCTGTGGTGTTCAGCAGAAGTGATTGGATTTCAGGATCAAAATGCATTCAACAACTTTATTTATGCAGAGTAGCTTGTACCTTCTCTAAGAGCTATTGACTATCACTCCTGGAAAGCTCATCCTCTCAGAGTCCTGACTGCAATGAGCAAGGGTTAACTGATGAAGGAACAAATACAGATAAAATAATTATTGAACTAATTGAAGTTTTTTTTCCTTGGGAGCACAGTTAAATAAACAAAACCCACTATCTTTAACATGTCACAATCAACACTTGTTGAAATGCATGTTTTGAATAAATATAATGTGTAAGGCCTGTTAGGGTTCAATTTTATGAGGGAAAATGTCTTGTAACCAGTCCCTCTATGATATACTTTTATGTCTTTTTTGAAATAAAGATGAGCCTTTAATTAAACAAAAGGACAGCTTTAAGCACAAACAGACCTTTGGACAATTCTTTAGTCAGTTAAGGTAATGAAAGTTATAGGTAAGAAGTAATGGATGTAGGATTCTGAATGGCTAGCAGAACCCTACTTTGGATTTCATCTATTAGTGATAACTATAATTAAATAAAATCTTCTAATTAACTAAATATTAACACACACACACACAGATTATGTTGTTGGTGGTGGTTGGGGGGGGTTTGTATATTCGTTACTATGACAGCTTCACACAAAATTAGATCCTGTTTTGGGTGTGGGAGAATCAATATACAAATGTTACAATTTAAAGAAATATGATGAAAAGCAGCAGAAGCAAATACTTCTTCTATTAACTATAGTCATGGAATTATTCGAGCTAGAAGAAATGGCGCTGGAACAGATGTTCTCATTCAGAAAAAGAGTTCTTGAAGCTCAGAGAAATAAAAAGGCTTAAAATTAGCCTATTCACTTATTCTATACACTGAGAAACAACCATTTAGCAAATTCTTCCCTCCCCACCCTTCATCCCTGCCTCTCATTCCAAATACCTACAACAGAAGTTTCATCTTTAATGAATAAATCATAGCTTTCTGTACGGCCTGAATCACAGTATCAGCCTACTTAAATTTAACACTACTGCTTTTGAGAACCAAGAAACCTTTACCAAAGTCAGAGAGGAGATGGACTGCTGAGGAGAAGCATAATGCATTATGCACTGTAGCAGAAGGTGAACTTCTAAAGATAATCAGAAAAAGCAGAACCAGTTGTGGTTTGAAAAAGGAAGAGGGACAGTATTTTTCTTGCCATCAGTGTGTGTCTTCTATATCACCTCCACTGAATATGTTCACAGAAAATATTTGCTCCTCCAGATGTAGAAATAAATATTAGATAGGAAATGTCTTGATGATTAAAATAAAAATCAAAGATTTGAAAAGCTTGTAATAAAAGTATGTTGAGTAGTCATACACATTCAAGATGAGACTCAGACATAACAAGAAAGTGTCAGTTCTTATCTCATTAAAGAACCCTACTATTAAAACAAACATCTTATTTTTTGGGTATATGCTGCTAGCAGAGATAAAATTGGTGACGCTTAGAATACAATTTTGATGAATCAGCAAGTTGCACAGTTGCTTTTACATACTTTTTGAAGGCCAGTACTAGAGAGTGCCCTAAATGGAATGTGTTAGATATGCTGATAGAGAAATAAATACCAACCATAAATCCACATCTATAGGAAAAGTCACAAATCATGACTTTTATCACAACCGCTAGCATTAATTATTTGAATGAATAAGAATTATAACTGAAAAATATTTTACATTTCTGCTCAACAGTTCCAGAGGCTGCTGCTAGTTTGTTTTTCCCTCTCAGAGAATGATTTCTTCGTTGGACCTGTATGTCAAACAATTTTGATAAAATTTTCACGCTTGTATTCTAAGCTTTTATTTCTGATAAACACCTGTGTAATAGCATCAGGATTAGGAATGTCCCTTTCTCTAAGGCTTGTAATTGATTATAGTGACTGAAACTTAAGCAATTTATTTGAAGGTATCTGTTCAATCGTGATGGTTTCATTCTGTCTATCCATGGCAGAGAAGATTAATTTATGGCATCAAAATGGCTTCAGAGGATTTTATCTATTCAATATTGTTTTGCTGAAATGGCAGTAAAATGAAAGAAAGTGCGGGATACAGAGGGCACAAACTAGGAATATTAAACAACATGCAACTTATTTTATATTTGTCTGAAACTGTAATAGACAGTCTCCCATTTTGTATATTACGGTGCTGATGGATATTAATGTAGTCTGTAACAGAGAGATCTAACAAACAAACAGCTCAATATATGGAATTATAAATCTGAATATTTTAATTTAAGCTAAAAATATCTGCATTTGAGAGTTAAACTTGACTGGAGTTTGCAAATTCATAAATGTATTGCTTTTACATATATCATATGATAGTATCTTTAAAAGTATTTTTTGATTAATATAATCAAATTGATATAATCAAATAAATCATGTCTTTTGTTTATGACATGCTCCTTTAATTTGCTTACATTACAGAGTATGCTTTAGCTGAGAATTACCACTATTCTGTATAAATCAAAACCTCCAAATACAACAGAAAAGTTAAATAAATAAGGAATGTTTTTTGTACTTAGGATCCATACTGTAGAAGTGTCCATATCAAACAGCATGTTCATAATTGTATTTAAAATAAAGGAAAATTTTGCAAGTTTAAATATGGAATAATACATGTATTACATTACTGAAAATTAGGAAAATAAAAAGACACGCGAGAGTACTGTTAAGAAAGTTTGAAATGGTATAGCATTTGCAGAGAGAGAAAACTTGACAAAGGTAAGCAAATTTAATGGGAAAATGTTATAAATTAATCAAACATTGCTGACAATCGTTCCCATGATGGAAGAAAAGAAAACCAGTCACCTTTGAGAAAAAGAAGACTGTATCCTCATCCTGGGTGACCTTAAACAGGATTTAAAGAATTTTATTAGGATAAAGATGAACATGATTTTTTAGGACACCTCTGCACAGCAGAATAAAAGTGTGATCAAGAGTTAGCATAATTTTCCTGACTTCTAAGCCTTTCAGTATCAACAATAAAGACATTAATATTTATGAATATACTGTGAGAAAGCAAATTCTTCAGGACTAATGATTTTTCTTCATATTTTTATTTTATGGCAGTGTTTTATTTTATAACAGTGGTGATAACCACTTATTCTGAAAAGACTGTGAGTTTGTGATATCCCAAAATATGTGGACAGTAGCAGATACATATTTTACTTGTCCTCTGATTCAATTGTTTCTGAAACAGTCATCACCCATCACAACTTTTTTCAATTAGATTCTAAATTCTTGTTGTCTCTGACAGAACAATAGTCAGTCAATAAACTTCCCATTATCTAGACATCGACTGGTTTATGCAATATATACAACACATCTATACAGATTGAGTATATTTCAGGTTCTGTGAGGCTCCTCATATATTTTATGGTAAGTGTGCCCTTTATGTACTACATGGCCATTTTTGTACTAAATCATGGCCATTTCTTGGACAAAGAAACAGGTTATTTGCATCTTGTGTGTTCCATAATTTATTTCCATATGGATGTTCTACATGGTAATATAGAAGAGCTTATTATATAAGCCATATATATAGTTTATATATAGTCTCTCTCTCATATATATAGTTTATGTACTCACATGAGAATAAAGAAGCAAGGTATACAGTAGCCTGTATTTTCCTATTCTCTTTCTTTATGAACAGCAATTATAATTGAGAAGTCCAAGAATAAAATTAAGATTGACATTGGGAACCTTAAAAATCAACTTAACATGCCAGTCCAGTAAACTTTTAAAAAATCTGCTGACTAACAAATGGTAAGATAAATAACAAAAAAATGTATAAATTGCTAACTGGGGTGCTGAAATACATCTCATTGCACTCATCTTCCTTCTTCTCCAACTTGCTTCTCAAAACTGTAGTACCACTAAGAGGCTTGAGTAAATTGAAAATGCATTATATTTGATTGTTTCATATTTTTCATTTAGAAAAAAAAA